>OY720441.1:290909658-291061192 GCA_963082915.1 Dolichopus griseipennis
ATGTCTTAATTATATATCACCTTTGGTAATAACTAAAAAATATTATACAAAATATGTTTTATGGTAAAATTCTTAGTCTTTTAAAAATATAAAGTGTTAAATAAAAACAGAAATAGGAAAGAACCCTCGTGTATCAAATTAAAAGTTTCTATCGTCATGGATTTCGAAGATAAGCTTTTTAATTTTGGGATTTCTCAGGAGCCACCTGAACCACCACTAGTTTCCGGCGAATAATTATAACTGAATTAAAATGACTATAGGTCGTTTGACTTTAGGTTAAAAGGGTATACTAAATTATGTCATTATACTATGTCAATGGTAGTTTTCTTGAATTGCCAACGTTTGAATAAAATATAGTCGATGGTTTAGAAAGGGTTTCAAAATCTGCTTTTCAACTTATATTTTGTTTTGTACTTATCTGAAAGTTCTACTATGCTCTTTCTCATTTTATATGATTTTATGAGAGAAATGCAGGCTTCTTTTTTGGAAAAACTGTTTTAAAATACTATGTATTTAAGCATAATATATACGAAATTGAATTTTTTGATTTTTAGATTTCATTTGAAAAAAACTGTCATTTCACACTGAAATCTATTTTTAAAAAACAACAACTGCAAAGTGGATAAAAAACAAAGACTTACGAAAAAATGTAGAGAAGGAAAATGTTATGTTATTTAAATTTAAAGATATTATTATTCGGAGTCTTTATTAGCTTTATTTTTATTATTATTAATATTATCTCATTTAGCTTTCCCAATATTTGAGACTACTTGAGAGCAAAAAAATTAGCCTTATTAATTAAGTGAGCTTTTTGAATACAGGTTAACTTGCGTTAATACCAAAAATTTAAAAATTTCATTGAATCTTTGTGCAAAACGCATAAACAGGTCAAACCAAATTAACCGTGTGGGTTTTTATAATTAAAATGCTGATACAAAATTTTCAATAAAATTCTTTTAATCGTTCAAGCAAATAAAATTTATAGAAAACTTCATGGCATCGTCTTGGAAAACGGTTTAATCGAATTTAACTAAAACTTTTTGCAGCCTCTCTTTTGGACTGCAAAATCAACCTGTAAAAATGGACGCAAATCGGAAACACAATTGTTTTTGGAAACCCGCCAGGCCTAAATGGATTAATTCATTTCAACAAAATTTATACAGCTAATTACGGTTGCTAAGAGGAACATTTATGCACAATTTCAAGTCAATCGGTCAAACCGTTTTGACTAGACATCAAAAATATTGAAAAACCCTTCATTACTCCCTCGTGCCCAAACGGATTAACCGAACTCAACAAAAATTTGTGTCAGCCTCTCTTTTCGACTGCGAAACCACCCTGTAAAATTGGACACAAATTGGAATCACAAAAGTTTTTGGAAGCCCGCCAGGCCGAACTGGGTTAATTTATTCCAACCAAGTTTATACAACTAATTTCGGTTGCTAAGAGGAACTTTTGCGCAAAATTTCAAGTCAATCGGTCAAACCGTTTTGACTCGCCATCAAAAAAACTAAAATGCTTAAAACGGCTCTTGAGCCGCAACCTTTTGACTTATAAAAATGTGACATAGCCTATGTCACCCCCGGACTCTCTAAATTATTCCTTTAAAATTTTGTGACAATCGGACCAGTGGTTTTCACGTGAATCCTGGACAAACAAACAAACAAATTTTCTTCTTTATATATTAGACTAGCAGATTTACCCGGGGTTGCCCGGGAGCGTGCAAATTGCAAAAAAGCAAGTTTCGGCCAATTTTTCGAAGAACTGCTTCGGTTATAAAGAAAGCCTCAAAAAATTATTTGTGGAGTTCCGTTAACCCGTTGCGGCCCAACAGTTTTTTATAGGTTTTTTCGTTACTTTGCTATAAATTAGAAATGGTTTAACCGATTGACTAAAATTTTGTATATATGTTCCTCTTTGCAAATGGAGTTCACTCTATTAACAGACTTCGAAAAAAATTTCGAAAACAGGTTTGTTGAGTTTCGTTAACTCATTGCTGCACAGAAGCTTTTTACAGAATTTTTCTTTACTTTACTCTTAAGCAGGAATGGTTTGACCACTTGAATGTTAATTTTGTATGCGCACATGTATATACTCTCATTCCTACGATTATTCAAAAAAAAAAAATTTTGTAAGTAAATTACGTCTAATATTTGAAAGTAGGTAAAACTTCTTTGAATTAGGAGAATGTTTAAAAAAATGTTTTGTCGAGTTCTTTTATCCGATTGCGAAACAAAAACTTTAAAAAACAGTTTGCAAAACAGTTTTAACGATTATCTCTAATTTTTCTATATGTCTTTCTTCTGCTTCTTGACAATTTGGTGCTCCTTGAATTTTTATTGTTATTATTTAATAATTATGAAAAGTTTTAAGTGAAATTTGATAAATTTGTTGAAAAATTGTTAGATAAATTTTAAAAAACTCCTTTTAAAAAAATTGCTTTATCTCATCTTAAAATTAACATGTACACCATTCTTGTGCTAACTTTTTTCAATAACATCAACTAAAATTAAAACTCCATTGAGAGGTCAAAAGGGTATACGAAATTTGCCATTATGTCATTATACTATATCAACAGTAGTTTTCTTGAATTGCCAACGTTTGAATAAAATATAATCGATGGTTTAGAAAAAGTTTAAGAATCTGCTTTCCAACTTATATTTTGTTTTGTACTTACCTGAAACCTGTTTACCTGTTTACCTTACCTGTTTTGTACGCTCTTCCTCGTTTGTTTATGATTTTATAGGAGAAATGTAGGTTTGTTTTCTTGGAAAAACTATTTTAAAATACTATGTATTTAAGCACAATATATACGAAATTGAATTTTTTTGATTTTTAGATTTTATTTGAAGAAACTGCAGCTTTACACTCAAATCTTTTTTTAAAAAATAACAACTGCAAAGTAGATAAAAAACAAAGACTTACGAAAAAATGTAGAGAAGGAAAATGTTACGTTATTTAAATTAAAGATATTATTATTCGGATTCTTTATTAGCTTTATTTTTATTATTATTAATATTATCTCATTTAGCTTTTGCACTATTTGAGACTATTTGAGAGCAAAAAAAATTAAATGAGCTTTTGGAATAAAAGTTAACTTGCGTTAATGTTGGTTTTAATAATTGAAATGCTGACAAAAAATTTTCAATAAAATTCTTTTAATCGTTTAAGCAAATAAAATTTATAGAAAACTTCATGGCGTCGTCGTGGAAAACGGGTCAATCGAACTTAACTAAAACTTTTTGCAGCCTCTCTTTTGAACCTGTAAAATTGGACACATATTGGGAACACAATTTTTGTTTGGGTTCCGCCAAGACGAAATGGGTTAATTCATTCCAACCAAATTTATACAACAAATTCCTATTGCTAAGAGGAACATTTGTGCACTATTTCAAGTCAATCATTGCACCCTCGTGTCGAAACGGGTAACCGAACTTAACAAAAATTTGGGCCAGCCTCTCTTTTCGACTGCAAAATCACCCTGTAATATTGGACACAAATCGGGAACTCAAAATTTTTGGAAGCCCGCCAGGTTGAAATCGATTAATTTATTCCAACCAAATTTATACAACTAATTCCGGTTGCTAAGAGGAACATTTGTGCAATATTTCAAGTCAGTCGGTCAAACCGTTTTGGCTCAACATCCAAAAATCGAAAAAGCTTAAAACGGCTCTGGAGCCGCAACCTGTTGACTTATAAAAATGTCGCCCCGGGCTCTCAGAATTATTCCTTTAAAATTTTGTGACAATGGGACCAGCGGTTTTTTCGTGAATCATGGACAAACAAACAAACAGATTTTCTCCTTTATATATTAGATTAATGAAGACATTAAATTACTTAGAATAGAATTAGAAATAGAAAATAATATGAAATTAAGGAAATAATATTGTCCAGTACAGATTTGTCCAAACCGCGGCCCGAATTGTATATACATAATTTTTTAATCAATTATAATATAAATGCTATCATTTATGATAATATTAATTCACATAAAGTGAAAACAAATTGATCACAGACTGTTATGGAAATATAAAAGCAGTTATAACAAAACTCATAAAGTTTGAGTCAATTAAAATCAAAAAATTCGGTCCACTTTCAATTATTACATATATTTAATAGTGACAAAAAAGATTTTTTCACAAGAAATTACTAACTTACTACAAGAATTTCAGGAGAAATTTTCATATTTAAATAAATATTAATTTTTTCCTATGTCCATTTGATTTTGTTGTGGAATCAGCTCCAGCAAATTTGCAAATGGAGTTAATAGATCTTCAGTCATCGTCAGAATTAAAGTATACATAGTTTTATTAAAAATACATATGTAATGATAAATTTCCTAATCTAAGAAAACTAGCGATAAGCGTTCCACCTGCAATGGGGATCACCTATCTTTGCGAATATTTTTTTTCAAAGTTGAAGATTGTAAAATATAAATGTCGTAATATATTAACTGATGAAAATTTAAAAAAACAATTACGATGTGCAACGTCGAAAATACTTGTCGACTTAAAAAAATTATCTGAAAAAATTCATATGTATATGCAAAAAATTAAGTATGTATATGCAAAACATAATTTAGTTTGTAAGAATTTTTTATAGTAAATAAATACCTGCGGCCCACATTATATTTTTATTTTTTGTTTCGGCTCAGTAACCAATTTCGATTAGAAATTTTATCAAAAAATATTTTGACAAACGAAGAAATTAACAATTTTAATATTACTTTCGAAAAATTACCGTTTATAAAAAACAATGTTTGCAAATTGTATTTATTATCTCAAAACCCAATTTTGCTAGCAAAAGATTTTTAAATATCAGCTCCAACAAATTTGTAGGAAAATGTAGGAAAAACAATATGAAGGAAAAATAGTTATACACTATAACGCTTGAAGGCGTAGCTTGCGATCAGTACCACAAAAGTGATGACTGGCTACTCTTGAAGGCTCAAAAGTGATATTGACGCCATGTTGGCATTTTTACGTGGTGTCAATTAGAAAAATCATTACGTTTTGCAATTCTTGAAGGCGTACCATACGAAGTGATAGCAATTTGGTATCACTTCTAAATTTGCCTACGTAAGGGTATCATGTCTAGTTATACCCGTATGACTATATAGTCAAAGGGTATAATAAATTTGCCATTACGTTTGTAACGCAGAGAAGGAGGGGGGGGGGGGGGGGGTAGATATAGACTCAAGTGTATGGATCGGATCAGAATCGAAAAATAAATCGATTTAGCTATGTATGTCCGTCCGTCCGTCCGTCATCACGATAACTCAAAAAGTAAAGGAGCTAGGATTATGAAATTTTCACAAATTCGTTTTTATGCAAAAAACGGAATCGCTATTTAAATTCAGCCATTTTGGTCCACGGGTTCGAGTACCTGCCATACAACTTCTAATTTTATATGAGCATTACTCTAAACCTATGGAAGCTGCGTGTTTGAAATTTTGCCAAAAGTAGTTTAGTATAATGGCCAAAGTTACTGCAAAATTTAGTTAGTCTACTGCTGAGGGTTCGAGTAGCTGCCATACAACTCCTTCTTTTATATGAGGATTACACTACACCTGATGAAGCTGGGTTTCTGAAATTTTGCCAAAAATAGTTTAGTGTAATGACCAAAGTTTCTGCAAAATTTGGTTGGTCTACTGAAGAGGGTTCGAGTGGCTGCCATACAATTTCTTCTTTTATATGAGCATTACACTACACCTGATGAAGCTGGGTGTCTGAAATTTTGCAAAAAATAGTTTATCCCAGAGTTGACACAGTCTACTCTACTACACTCTTCCTCGTTTTTTCTTTAAAATTTTATATGTTAACAAACAAAAGTGAAAAAACTGATAATTAATTTAAATGTAATAGCACTTCTTTGGTAAAAAGATTAGTATATTTTAATATGCATGTTTTTATATAGTTACATAAAAATATTTTAGTTTAGGTAAATTAAAATTTTCATGTTTCAAAAAAAAATTGTACATACAATCATTTAAGTTTATGTACCTACCTACCTCTAAACTTTCATATGTTTTAAAAAAAAAATAAGAAATTTCCTAAATTTTAATTTCATTTACTTGTAATGTTATTATAAAACAAATATGTTGAAAAATTTCCTAAATTTTAATTTCAGTTACTTGTAATGTTATAATAAAACAATTACGTTGATTAAACTTATTAATGTGCAAAATTAAAGTTGCATAAAAAAAAATTTAAGTAGTTCAACATCCATTTTTTACTTAAAAGGTGTAGGTAATTCAAAATGACTTGAATTATTTCTTATACTTCTTCTAAAATTCTGTATTAATTTATTTTCATATTCATAGGAATCATGTAAATAAAAAACACTCATACATTTTCATGTTTATAAATTTTGACAACAACAAAAACTCAAAAAAAAAAACAAAATTGTAATGTCTATACCAACTTTACAAAAATTACATCACCTCAAAAAAAAAGTTTTCAAGAATAGCCGACGTGATAATTGTTTTTAGAGAAGACGCGCTGAGTAGCGCTTCGCATGAAGTTATGGGCCTTCAAGAATCGGGGTGATAATGTTCACAAACTTAGTGCCATTATTAGGGATGCTAAATGTATATCGATTGTATTAAATACAGAGGAAATAATTTGTACTTACCATAAGAATGATACTAGGGACATACAATTAATTAATAATAATGTAGTAATAACAAAAAATTTAAAAGAAACATGTTTACTTAATAATTGTAATTCACAAAATAAAATTGAAATTAGAGGTAATTACCTAATAAGATTCTCAAACTGTAAAATTTCTATAAATGATTTTAAATTAGTGATACTCAATTGAAATAAAGATAAAGAAAATAGTAAATGAATTTGATCTGGAAACATTGCACGAATTAAGTGTTTGAATTCGAACTCGAATAAAAAAAACGAAATATTAATTTTAATATAAACTTATTTTATTACTTGTAAAATTATAAATGATTTTCTTTGATTTTTAATTAATCTTTTTATTCAAAATTTTTAGGTATGAATTAAATATTAAAATTACATAATTGCTGATTTAGCGTTTTTAAAATAAAGGTAATTAGTATTAAAATGTTGCAAGAACTTATTAGGAAATTTAAAGTTTTCAAAGGTTTAATTAAAGTTCAATAAAATTAATTTTGAAAAGTTGACAAAGTTATTTAAGACGTTAATTTACATTTTAATAAAGAAATTTTATAATTGAATTTTTATTAGAAAATATACTTCATAACTAAAAGTAAAATTTAAGCATTATGCAAGTTGATTGATATTTTTACTGGAACATGTAACTCACGCAAGCAATATAAAGAATACCAGACGTATTGAAGAAATTAAATATGAGTATGCATGGAAAATGTACCCTAGTATAACCGCAGATTTATTGTTTTTTATAGTAATAATATTAATTATAATTCACATGAAATTTAGAAACTCGAAGTTTGTCGTACCAAATTTAAATTTTAAACTAAATGGTATCTCACGGGAGTCAGATTCTAACGAGGGAGGAGTTACATTCATACCTACCTCTGCTGATAATATTGTACCTACTGTACCAAACAATATTGTACAGAACAAAGTATTATTGCACAAGAATGGAAAATGCCACTAATTAGCTGTAAAATTGTTTTTTTTGGTTTTTGTTAAACACTTTTAAAAATAGATTAATTTTTTTTTTTTTTAAGCGCTAACTAAGTTTTAGGCTAATTAGCCTGTCTATATTATAGGTACATGTTGGAACAGAGGGTCGTATTATATTTGTGTTATTAGAATTGATCTTAATGAATTCCACATACAATTTAAACGTGATATATTACTATTCCTTATAACATGTAAAAGCGATTAGATTTTCAATAGGTACAATTCTTTTTTTGTTTATATTGTAATATTTTTGTATTTGAGTTATATGGTATTCTATATCTGTAAGTTATAATATTCAATCAAATTATTTGTTTATATTTTGCTTTTGTTTATATTGTTATTTTAATGTATTTTTTATTAAAGATATATAATTATTAATTATTGATTAACCCATTAATTTGAACCCAATGGCGAATTGTAGCTGAGTCGAGTCGAAAACCAGAAAATTTTTTACACTTTTACTGGGATTCGAACCCGGGGCTATCGCGTGAAAGGTCGGCACTGTAACCTATGCCCAATGAGCGCTCGCGGGCCAAATGCGGTCTATTCAATATTTTTGTGCGACCCTTTTTGTATATACATAATTCTTTAATTAATTATAATATAAATTTTATCATTTATGATAATATTAATCAAACAAAAAAAACGGAAGTTTATTCTAAATCATATGAAAAACGATAAGTTCACATTTTTACTGTTCATGAAGAATAACAAGTGATGGAAAAAACCAAGGGTTTTTAAAAAGCACATTTTTAAAATTATATAGGATTTATTAATTAGTTTTTATCATTTTTTTTTATATAAATATATATAAAAATAAATGATAATATTATAATTTAGTTATTTCATAAATTTATTAATTATGAATAATAGTGAAATCAATACTTAGAACACAATCCCTGTTAACAAGTGCGAAATATAATGTTGAAGCTTCAATGTTAACGTTTAATTTTGGAAAATCATACACTGGTAAATAAGTTTCTGTTTTATTAAAGCATAATAGTTTTAATTCTTAAGAGCTAGTAGCCCTTCAATAGAGAAGGTTCCCAAATTTTTCCTTAGCAAACTTATGATGAATCTACTCATCCCTTCAGACCCACACTCTTCAATTTTTTTAGGTTCTAGGAAATCAATTGTGAACCCCATCAAAATTTGGAGTTTTACCTAGAATTTTATTATCTAAGCAAAAATGGTTAAAACTAACAGACAATTTCTTCAATTTAAAGAAACCCTTTCAAATTTAAGAAAAAACTTTAACCTATGTTGAAATATACTAAAGCTAAAAATTTTGTATATTTGTAAAAAAAAAGTTGAAAAGGTGTTCAAGTTACAGGTCTTTAAAAATAACAAAATTTCAATTTTCGAGCCCTTATAGCTTCTAAAGAGGGGACATGACAAAAAAATGTTGTTAGCCGACTCCTACTAATTTCTGCGGGTCCAACTTCTCCCAAAATTTCAAGACCCGAGCTTGAACCGTTTAGAAGATATTTAGGACCAAAAATTGAGTCTTGCATAATGGTAAATTTTAGTACCGTATAGAAACCCTATACCTTTTAGCCTTATTTGGAATTTTCAGGGCCTGTAGCTTCGTAACGGGTGGGGCACTGAAATAAATTCTGCTCGAAATATTTCTCTTCTCTATTTCAAACGATGTAAAAAATTTTGTAAACATACGGACAGACGGACGAACATAGTGAAACTATATAGGCACATTTTTTAAAAACTTTTTGAAAATGTGCTAAAAATTATACAAAATTCGAGATTATATTAAAAATTCTTTGATAGATAGACAGAGAGAGGAGAGAAAAACAAATTTTAGAAAAAGTTTAAGAGAGAGATTGCATTTTTATTGTAGTAAAATATCACATGTACGGTCAGATATTTTTTCATGTATATTAATTTACTTTTGTATGCAAAAAAACTGTTACGATTAAGAATTTTTTTTTTGAGTTTTTGTTCATAGTTGCTGTGATTGCAAGTGAAAATTTTCTGCACGTTCTTTCTTAAGTTGGAACCGTCTTTTTATACCCGTATGACTATATAGTCAAAGGGTATAATAAATTTACCATTACGTTTGTGACGCAGAGAAGGAAGGGGGGGTAGATATAGACTCAAGTGTATGGATCGGATCAGAATCGAAAAAAAAATCGTCCGCACGATAACTCAAAAACTAAAGGAGCTAGGATCTTGAAATTTTCGCAAATTCGTTTTCTTGCAATAGCCGCCATCGCTATTTAAATCCAGCCATTTTGGTCCATGGGTTCGGGTGGCTGCCATACAACTTCTTTTTTTGTATGAGTATTTCTCTGTACCTATTACAGCTACGTGTCTGAAATTTTGGCAAAAGTAGTTTAGTTTTATGGCCAAAGTTTCTGCAAAATTTGGTTGGTCTGTTGCAGTGAGTTCGAGTAGCTGCCACACAATTCCTTCTTTTATATGAGCATTACTCTATACCTGTTAAAGCTGGGTGTCTGAAATTTTGCCAAAAATAGTTTAGTGTAATGGCCAAAGTTACTGCAAAATTAGTATTATTAGTAGGTTGGTCTACTGCAAAGGGTTCGAGTAGCTGCCATACAACTTCTTATTTTATATGAGCATTACTCTATACCTATTAAAGCTGGGTGTCTGAAATTTTGCCAAAAATAGTTTAGTTTAATGGCCAAAGTTACTGCAAAATTTGGTTGGTCTACTGCAAAGGGTTCGAGTAGCTGCCATACAACTCCTTCTTTTATATGAGCATTATATTTCACCTAATAAAGCTGGTATGTTTGAAATTTTGCCAAAAGTAATTAATGTTTGTAATAATAATGATATAATGTTTATATAACGGTCATACGGGTATCCCAGAGTTGACACAGTCTAGTCTACTACACTCTTCCTCGTTTGTTTTTTAATTTGTTATGGAAATATAAAAGAATTCATTACAAAACTCAAACTTTATGAAAGTCAATTAATATCAAAAAATTCAGTCCACTTTCCATTATTACATATATTTAATAGTTATGAAAAAGATTTTTCTAAATATCCACAAGAAATTACTAATTTACTACAAGAATTTCAGGAGAGATTTTCATATTTAAATAAATACGAGAATATATGTAATATTTTCCTATGTCCATTTGACATTGTTGTGGAATCAGCTCCAACAAATTTGCAAATGGAGTTAATAGATCTTCAGTCATCTTCTGAATTAAAATATATGTTTAAAGCCAATGTTAAAGTTGAGTCTTATAAAAATACATTTGTAATGATAAATATCATAATCTAAGAAAATAGAAGATTGAAAAATGTAAAAATTGTAATAGATTAACTGATGAAAATTTAAAAAAGTGTGGACATAAAAAATTATCTGAAAAAATTGAAAAAATAATTTAGTATGTAAGAATTTATATTGTGGGCCACATTATATTTTTATATTTTGTTTTGGCCCAGTAACCAATTTCGGTTGGACACCACTGGTGTAGATTGTGTTCAAATGAAATCCAGGGCGAAATTTTTTTAAATTTTTATTTTTTGTAAATGTAATTAAATTCAATTAAATTTAAAAGAAATACGTATTTTCATATACAACTATCATGAAATCTATTTCATGAAAGTAAAATTCAATATAAAATTTTAACAGAAAAAAATGTTACCCCTGTCATAAGACGGTTTTCTCCCTAATACAATATACGTATATGTTATAAATATTAAAATTTGAGTTGTTTTCACAATCAGAGTTTCAAAAATTTATTTAGCGGGACTAACTACTTCAGCCCCTACTCTTTTAAATTAAGTGTTGTTTAAAATATATATATATAAACAAAAAATTATTAGGGAGACTATAGTTGATTACAAAACCTTAAAACCCAATCAAAAATATTTTTATTTAATTCTAAAATTAAAATAAAGCCAAAAAATTAATTTTCACTATATTTCAGGGATCTTTTGAAATTGATTTGATTACTTTGTTTGCTTTACTTGATTTTCAAATCAAAGTAAATAAAGCTCCAAAGCGTACATTTTGCCATTACCTTCAATTCAGATTTTCACTGAAAGTAATGAAGACTTACTACAGAATTTATCCTGTGAAGCATAGTTTTTATCTTTAATATAAAAATATTTTACTATTTATATAAAATTTACAGAAAATACACAGTGAGTTTTAAAAGCTGAAATGAACTAATTCAGAAAAATTTTAATTAATTTAAAATCCAAAACAAAAAACATCTTTTTTTTATTTTATATTTTCGCATTACATTTAATTGAATGCGTTTGTTACACCTCATTTCCTGGACAAATATATTAATAATTCTCGCATATTTGATCTATTGCTTTAGCTAGTTTAGTAGTATTTATTATTTGCAGAATTTTTTCAAAGGTTTTGATAATTTTAAGCTCGCCCATTTTTATGGTGATGTAGGCATTATTTTTATTAACGTTCTGTGTTTCTATTGTTTGGGTCAGGGTTGTTGTCAGTAATATCCCGATTAAAAGTGCTATCCCTATTGTTATGGTTCGTTTCTGGAAGTATACGTAAATTTCTATTATTATTATTTTTTCTTCTAACTTTTGCTTTAATTGTAGGCTTATTTTTGTTTTGGTGCTTTTTTCGTTTCTTTAAGTGAGACTTATAAGTTGTACTAGTAGCGCTTGGGCATCGGAAAATAATTATGCAAATTAGGCCAATGACTTGGCGTTTACTTTGTTGTTGAGAGCTTTTTTAAGGAATGTTGTAGTGTAAAAACAGGTATGCAAATTAGATGTCGTGATTGGTGTTTGCATAATTAGTTTCCGGAAAGTGTTTGTAAATAATATAGAAGGTCAACTAGATAATGTGGAACAAGTAGATAGTGCAATGACCTAAACAGGTGTTGTACTATAATAACATAGACTATGTAAATAATATGCAAGAATTTATTTTATTTTTTAATAAAAAGCTTTTACGGTGTGTTTGGAAATACAATTGAAAGGTAAACTAAATAATGTAGAACAAGTAAGTGCAATGATCTAAACAGATGTTATAATATCTAGTATTTGTTACCGGTTGCATAATTACTTTCCGGAAAAAGCTTTTGTAAATAATATAGAAGGTAAACGAGATAATGTAGGATAAGTAAGTGCAATGATCTTGTTATGATAGTATAGTAACATATAGGTTATTTTAAATAATAAAAATGTATCTTATTTTTTCAATAAAAAGCTTTCACGGTCAACCAGTTATTGTAACATAATATTAGCGCAAAAAATACAGTTTTTATTTATGAGATAAATAAAATGCAGATATTGACCTTGTTATTGTATCTTGTAAATTTTGGTTGTATGTACTTGGACATAGGAATTCTGTGCGAGAAAGAGATAGCAAATTATGTCAATAATATTGTTGTGATAGTATAGTAATATAGATTATTGTAAATAATACGAATTTATTTATTAATAAAAAGCTTTCACGGTCAACCAGTTTCGGGAAAATAATATTAACGCAAAAATGCAGGTGTTATGAGATAAATAAAATGCAGAACTTGTTATTGTAACTTAGTTTTAAAGTAATTTATAGTATAGGTTGTATGTATAAAATCGTTAGAAAAAAATCTGTATTTAGTGATTAATTGTTATGTTTAATAAAAAAATAAGAAAAAAATTTAATATAGAACAAGATTTATTATAGATTCTTGTAAATTACTTTCTATTATGCAAATTTGAGGTATGTTATTAACAACTATGTATTATGCAAATAATTTAATAATGAATTGTAAAACAAAAAACAAGTAAATTAATTTTTATATAATATCAATTAATATAATTGAAATATAATTTGAAAAATTTTTTTTATATATAACAAGATTTATTATGTTCTAGGAAATTACTAGTATTATGCAAATTTGAGTTGTAAAATGTAAATAAGGTGCAATGTGGAGTGGCAATGTTAATTTTATTGTCTATTTGATTCATTTCCTAGTTTTTAAAAATATGTATGGAAAATTTTCTATCCCTTTTAATATTGGTATAAAAACAAGGTTAATTAGTAATATATTACTTACTTTACTTTATCGGCATAACAAAATATTATTTTTGAGCCGAGTCCAAAGCCTTCCTCCATTGGCTTTTGTCTTGCGCAGCTTCTCTCCAACTTCCAACAATATTCAGCATTCTTACGTCTGACTGAACACCGTCTTTCCATCGAAGATGTGGTCGCCCTCTTCTGCGTCTACAGTCAAAAACCGTTGCTTGTAGTAGCTCGTCCCTCCCTATTGAATCATACGCAGCCTTGAAATCAATGAACAGATGATGTGTACTGACATTGAATTCATTGCACTTTTCTAGAATCTGTCTTAGCGTGAAGATCTGGTCAGTTGTTGATTTACCAGGTCTGAAGCCACACTGGTATCGACCGATGTTATAATCCATATGCGGCTTCATTCGCGTGCAGATGATACTCGACAGGATCTTATACGCCACATTTAAGAGACTTATTCCTCGGTAGTTTGAGCATTCTAACCGATTACCTTTCTTAAATATGGGTATAATTATGCTGGTGTTCCACTCATTGGGCATACTTTCTGTAGTCCAGATTACGGTCATGATTTGGTGTATGCACCTTACCAAATCATCTCCTGCTGCTTTAAATAGTTCGGCAGCTATGCCATCTATTCCCGGCGACTTGTTGTTTTTTAAGCGCCCGATGGCCGTGTGAACTTCTTCCAAGGTGGGCGGTGGTTCATCGTCTTGGATATTGGGTGGTGCATAATTATGAGTAGATGGTGCGGTGTTCACTGATGTTATGCCGCCGTTTAGTTGCTCTTTAAAGTATTCAGACCATCTACAAAGAATACCATCGCTGTCGGTAATAAGGTTCCCTTCTTTATCTTTACAAGCGATTGTCCTGGGCTTAAAACCTTTTGTCTGTGAGACTTTTTTGTACATTTTTCGGACCTCGTTTCTGTCTCTCATCCCTTCTAATTCTGAGAACTGCTTGTCTTCATAAGCTCTTTTCTTTTTCCATATGAGTTTCCTCTGTTCAGTTCTTAGCCGCTGGTAATCCCCATAAGCTAGTCTGGTTTTCTTCTGAAGCCAGTTTCGATAAGCGATGTTCTTATTCGCTATGATGTCACGGCACTCTTCGTCAAACCATTGGTTGTGGGAAGATGTTGGTACCGAACCAATGACTTGATCTGCGGCTTGTTTGATGATAGAACAGCACCGTGCCCACTGCTCTTCGACTGGCGCATCTTCGCTTATGTGTGAGGATTGCATCATATGGGAAATGGCTTCGGCATATTCCTTTGCTGTCTCTGATGATTGTAGCGCTTCTACGTTTATTGTCCGTGGTGTTCTACATACGTGTCTTTTATGTGTGGATATTCTGGCTCGGATTCTAGCTATTACAAGGAAGTGGTCCGAGTCCACATTAGCACCTCGCCATGTACGCACATCCATCACATCTGAAGCGTGCCTGCTGTCAATCATCACATGATCTATTTGGTTTGATGTTCTCTGATCTGGAGATCGCCAGGTGAGTTTATGAATATTACGATGAGAGAACTTTGTACTACTTATCACCATGTTCTTCATTGCTGCCAACGATATTAAGCGTAGCCCGTTATCATTGGTGAGGTCGTGGGCACTGTGGCTGCAGATTGTATTTCCAAATGTTTTCTCCTTCCCAATCTTTGCATTAAAATCCCCTATAACAATTTTAATATCATGACGTGGACAATCATCATAGGCTTTCTCCAGCCTGTCGTAGTAGGAATCTTTGTCTACGTCATCAGATTCTTCGGTGGGAGCATGGCCACAGATAACGCTAATATTGAAGAATTTCGCTCTGATTCGGATGGAGCATAGGCGCTCGTTAATGGGTTTCCAACCTATGACTTTGTCTTTCAACTTTGGTCCCACTGCAAAGCCACATCCAAACTTTCGAGTTTTTTGCTGACAGCTATAATAAATTGCGTAGTTCTTCCTTTGATATTCTTTTACGCCCTTTCCTGTCCAGTTTAGTTCTTGTAATGCGGTTAGGTCAGCGTTGTATTTGCCGAGTTGGTTTATTAGTTCGTATGTTGCACCTGGGGCAGATAGTGAACGAACATTCCAAGTGCACACTTTTAAATCGTAGTCCTTATTTCGTTTGCTAGGGTCGTTGCCAGTAAATCCTCCGGTTTTCTTCTTTGAACTTTTCCTAATATTTTTAGTTTTTATGGATCAGGTTATTAGCCTAACGCCAACCTCTGTTTGTGGGCTGCACTGGTATTAGAGGTACCCAATTATATATTATCATTAACAAAAACAAAGTCGTAAAAACATACCAAATCAATACTGAGAAAAATTGCCAAGAAACAAATATTAGAGAAATATTTAGAGGAGTCTTCCAAATTCATAATTATGGAAGAAAAAAGTCAGTTTTCGAAAAAGTTTGGAGTCATGTCGAGAAAAATTACATTCAAAATAAGAAAAGCTCCAAATGAAGAAGATATATTGGCATATACTGAAGAAGCCATTAATCAAATAGTTTCATATACGGTGGAAAACGTTGAACCGAATGATCTCATTGGTATAGTATTTTTTGCTGATAACTTTCAACAGAGAACTCCAGGTTGGATGAATTTTAAGCTTGCAAGTTCAGTGACGTTTGATGACATTTGGGAACTAATAAATAAAATATTCCAAAGTAATTCGGAGGGCCTGAATACTGATTCTTTTCAACTAACAACTACAACTGTACGGTTGCCTTCTGGAAGTGGACGAGGGAGAAATTATTTTACTTTCAATGAAGAAAGTTTAAAACGAAGAGGCATTGTTGTCATTAAAAATAATGATAATCTTTGCTTACTCCGAGCTATTGTAGTAGGAAAAGCTTTTATAGATGGTGACATGAATTATAAAAAAATTCGCCAAGATACACAGAAGATGCAGAAAAATCTAGCATTAGAGCTGATGGTAAAAACAAAATTAAATATAACGCAAAGTGCAGGAATATCTGAACTTAAAAAAATATAGGATTATTATGGGGATGAATATAACATCGTTGTTTACGATTATGCTAATAACAAAAATATAATTTTTGAAGGTAAAAACGATGGCAAAAGAATTAATTTATTATATAACGAAAATCACTTTAACGTTATTATTTCGCTGACAGCGGTTTTTTGCATTAATCATTACTGTGAAAAATGTAATGTAGGTTACGCAAATTATCATAATTGTGAAGGTATCTGTATTTGTTGTCGACAGTCTCCTGCATGTAATAATATACCTACAACTATTACATGCAACTATTGCAAACGATCATTCCGAGGTGGAAAATGTTTTGAAAATCATAAAACAGTTACGACATGTCAAAAATTTCACAAATGCTTAATTTGTTTTAAAACATATTTTAGAAAGATTGATTCACCACATAAATGTGATAATGTTTTTTGTAAAAATTGTAACAAAAGTGTAGAAAAAAATCATTTTTGTTATGTATATTATTGTAGATAAGAGCAAACCAAAAATTAATGATTTTGTGTTTATCTTTTACGATCTAGAAACAATGCAAGAAAAAATGCTAGTTAAAAACAATAATGAAGATATTAAACTACATGAACCTAATTTATGTGTTCTTAGCACAAGATGTCATCATTGCATAAAAGAAGAGAAGTTACAATTTTGTTCTAAATGTAGTTTTAGAACAACAGTTTTTGACACATATGTAATTCCAAATTTAGTTGATTACATTTTTAAAACGGCTAAAAAATTTAAACAAGTTGTTGTAATAGCTCATAATGGACAAAGTTTTGATCACCAGTTTATTTTAAATGAATTGCTGCATAAAAGTGACATAGAGCCAAAATTAATCATGAGGGGCACAAAAATTATTCAGATGCAGATTAAAAATATAAGGTTTTTAGATTCTATGAATTATCTAGCAATGCCACTATCACAACTTCCTAAAGCTTTCGATTTATCAACTGATTTAAAAAAAGGCTATTTTCCTCATTTGTTCAATACAACAGAAAATATAAATTATGTTGGACCAATACCACTTATGTACTACTATAGTCCTGATACAATGACAGAAGAAAATCGATATATGTTTATTGATTGGTATGAAAAAAGCAAAAATACCGAGTTCAATATGAAACGTGATTTGATAGAATATTGCAAAAATGATGTACATATTTTAACTGAAGCCTGCATTAAATTTAGAAAACTTCTATTGGAAGAAAATAATGTATGTCCTTTCACTGAGGCTACAACCATTGCTTCAGCGTGCAATTTAATTTTTCGAAGAAATTTTTTGAAACCGGAAACTATAGGATTGATACCCAAAAAAGGTTACAGATTTGCAGACAATCAATCAAAAATTGCTCTTCAATGGCTAATTTGGGAAGAGGATCAAAGAAAGATTAATATTCAACATGCAGCAAAGAAAAAAGAAGCAATTAAAAAAAATATAAAAATAGATGGTTTTTGTTCAGAAACAAAACAAATTTTTCAATTCCATGGGTGCTATTTTCATGGCCATCCAAAATGTTTTCCATATAAGAGGAATGAATCAATACAAGGGAACAAACATGATACTCTTGATATCAGATTTGAAAATACCATAACAAGAACAGAACGATTAAAATCATTTGGATATCAAGTGATCGAAATGTGGGAATGTGATTTTAGAGAACAATTGATAGAAAAAGAAGACGAGATGTCATATCTTATAAATCACCCCCTTTTAAAAAACGTTCCTTTAGAACCACGAGGTAGTGGTGCGAACTACCTTTTTATGGAGGTAGAACTGGAAACACTTTTATGTATTATAAAGCAAAAGAAAATGAAAAAAAAAATACATAGATATTTGCTCATTATATCCCTATGTGTGCAAATATGGGAAATTTCCAGTAGGACATCCTGAAGTTTTAGTGGGCCATGAAATATGTTCTAAAGTTGACTTAGAAAATACTAATGGTTTAATAAAATGTGATATTCTTCCACCAATTGATTTGATTCACCCTGTTCTTCCAATAAAACAAAATAATAAATTAATGTTTACGCTTTGTTTAACTTGCAGCCTTGAAACATATCAAGATGAATACCTTCATTCTGATAAAGAAAGAACTCTGACAGGAACTTGGGTTATAGACGAAGTAGTAAAAGCTGTAAAAAAGGGGTATAAAATATTTGAATTTCATGAAATTTGGCGTTACAAGGTACGACAATATAACAAAGACAACTGTGAACCTGGATTATTTACAGAGATGATGGACAAATTTCTTAAAACTAAACAGGAAGCTTCTGGATGGCCTAAAGATTGCAACACAGAAGAATTAAAACAAAATTATTTAGAACAATTTTTCCAACAAGAAAATATTAAACTTGATACAGAAAATATTTACAAAAACCCTGGAAAAAGATCATACAGTAAGCTTATATTGAACTCTTTCTGGGGAAAATTTGGTCAACGAGAAAATCAGACAAAAACGCAAGTAATAAAAAGTCCAGCTACTTTTTATTCTATATTGACAAATCCAAGTAAAGATGTATTGCACATAATGATTATCAATTCTGACACGGTTTTAGTTAACTGGAAATATAAAAATGAAGATTTAGATTCATTGCGTACAGTGAACATATGTATTGCAAGTTATACAACTGCACAGGCTCGTTTAAAATTGTATGAATATTTGGAAAATTTACAAGAACGAGTTTTATATTATGACACTGATTCCGTCATATATGTGTCAAAAGAAGGTGAATATGAACCTGCCCTAGGCAATTTTATCGGAGATATGACTAATGAACTAGAATCATATGGATCTGACAGCTACATAAAAGAATTCGCTAGCGGTGGACCAAAAAATTATGCATATAAAGCATTTTCTTCTGACAAACAAAGCGATGCAGTAGTTTGTAAAGTAAAAGGAATTAAACTAGATTATAATAATTCAAAACTAGTCAATTTTGAAAAAATTAAGGAAATGGTTTTATTGAACGATAAAGCCGGTGTGAATATTCTGTACAAAAATTTTCGAAGAACAAATGATCATAGGGTAATTACAGTTCCAGAAACAAAGATATACAGGCTAAAAGCAGAAAAACGAAGGTTTTATGAAAATTATAGTTCTGTACCATTTGGATTTAAAAGAAAAAAATAAAGTTTTTTAAAAAGAAGTTTAATCATTTTTTTATTATTTTTAATTTTATAAAGGAACACAAGTTTTTATTTTGCCCGAATTTTATATTAAATGTATGTAACCGGAAACTTGAACCTTCCATCAGCGTCTTTGCCTTTTCCCAGCCATTTGCACTTTTTTCTCAATTCTTCTATGGTGACATCACTCTTTAGGTATGGACAATAGAAAATTATATTTTCTATGTCCATTCGAGCACATAAATATTTATAATGATTGTATTGAAATTGTCCAGAGTTTATCCATTTTGCTAATGCCACTGATTTTAACGTTGGTGGGGTCATGTTGTTTTGCTTCTAAATTAAAACATTTTGAACATGTATTTTTATATCACTAAATGCTTATTAGACAAAGGAATTAATTTAAAAGAATTAGTTAATTTAAGGAGTGTTCTAGGAAATGATTTTATGTTAGAAATTTATTTTAAAATTTTCTGGTAGAAAAAAAGAGATTTATTCTTCTAACAAAGGAATTTAGGAGTGTTTTCAATTTCCTTATATGTTTAGTTCCTTGTTAAATAGTTAATGGAATTTATTATTGAAAAGAGCTTTTGAGTTGTTTAAAAAAAGATTTATTATTCTAACAAAGGAATTTGAATGGAAATAAATTCCGTCGTGCCAAAAAGTCATGTTCTAACAAAACAATTCTCATAAATTTAGTTCCTTGTTAAATAATTGACGGTATTTATTAAAGTAATTTAAACTATGGTAGTAAAAAAGTATAAAAGAAAAGACAAAACTTTTATTTCTATCAATTGAGTTCTACACAAAACTTAGTTTAAATAACAATACTAGTAGCAGTACCAAAAAAAAAAAAAAATAATGGTAAGTAATTTTTAAATTTTAAAAAAATTTAATAATCTATTTTTTTCAAAATTTTCAAAATTATGCTATATTTTTTTGTATTTTATTTTCATTTAGGAATTTGTAGACAATCTCATAGCAATCGGAAAAGGGAAACAAGAGAGCTATAAAACGATAGATGCTCTGGTGAAGGACGTGATGTACGAGGTAGAAGAATGGAAATTTCTAAAGACCAAAAAAGGTCAGCGGGTGGTTCTATGTAAGGTAACATGCCCAATGGAAGATTCAACTAACAGCATTACTTTTTTTATGTCGGAGCGGTTCTCCAAAAAAGTATTGTCGGAGAAAGAATTAAATGAACTGAACAGCAAGGGCTTCTATTTCAAATTTTTGGGACGGGATCCTAATATGGCTCTGTTTGAGTTAATTCCAAAAACGAGTATAGACTCGCAAGAAAAATTGTATAAATAAAAAAAAAAGTTAAATAAAAAATTTACAAATGAAATATTTTCTTTTTTTTATTTAAATTTTTCAACTTTTCAGATTTTATTTAATTAAATTTATAAAATTTTTAATTTCTTCCAGGACACCTTTTTTATTTATATTTTTTCAGGTTACCTTTTTTATTATTATTTTAATTTTAGGTCGGTCTCAGCAGGCATCTTCTCCTTGCAAATAAGTCTGGTAAGCACATCCAAGTCGTGCTCACTTGGCATCTTTTCTGTACATAACAATTTTGAGCCATTATCACCGCTACCTGCTGCTCCTCTAGAAAGGTCCTTAAATTCAAATTCGTAATTGAAAGTTAATGTTCTTTCTAATTGGAAAATATCGCATTTTCCAATTATTTCTTCAAACGGCTCCTGTACTTTGTAATTAAAAGTAATTTGAAAACTTAAATCAATTTATACTTTTTATGCAACATACATAATATTTTGCATCACTTTCTAAAATATGCAAATTATATTTTTCCGGTCCCCAAAAGTCCAATATCGGTCCCCTAAGGTCCGGTCCTCTTTAAAGCTAAAGGCTCTCTTTCCCTTCTTTTTCGCACTCTTTTTAAAACGTTTTAGTTATAAATTAGAGGATTTCAAGGTATTTTAAAATAGTAAGGCACAAAATGAGCAGCAGGAAGGCAGTAGCAGATTTACAATTTATTGTTGGAAATAATAAGCAATATTTCTTGAAGGAATTTGCTTTGATAGTTGATGGGTCACTGATACCAATGCTGTTTATATTTAAAGCACCTTATTCGTTCGAAGAGTTTAATACTGATGTTAAACAGCAAAACGAATTCAATAAAACACAAATAAATGGCCTTGACTGGGATGATGGCTTTATAGAATATTCAGCAATTAAAAATACCTTAAAGGAACATTTAAATTCATTCGACGTCGTTTACGTAAAGGGGTACAAGAAAAAGGAATTTTTAGATAAATTTGTTTCGAGTTCAGTACAAGTTATCAACTTAGATAATGACATTCCATCTCTTCAGAAACTAAAGAATTTCACAACCATTTGCCCTCACCATAACATTACTGAAAATTTTAAAAGATGTGCTGTAAAAAATTGTATGAATTTATATATGTATTTAATTAAAGAAAATAATTGGTTTTAAAAAATATTTGTTTTATTTATTGTTGACCAAGATAATTTTTCTGACAAAAACATAGGTATTTCATAAAATAGTCTGGAATAATTACACTGAGCTATTTGTAAATTCATTGGAATGTAGAAATCTTCTTGTTCCAATCTTAGTTTATTCTTTTCAATACATCTCTCAAAATATTTGAATACATATTCTCTTATATTAAGTTATATGACATCACTGCTTGTATAAAGTCTAGCATAAGACAAAAACGAGTGTACTCATCTAACTGCAATACAAGTTTTTTAGTGCGCTCATCATGATTAAATGTTAGCGAAAATCTTTTTGCATTTAATTTTGCTTGACTGTTTTTAAAGACGCGATAAATTGTATACCACTCCAAATAATTCATTTCGCTTATGACTTTATTTTGTCGTTGGAAAATTATTGATGCAGCAAAATTCTCAATAATAAATCCAATTTGAATTTTTATTGTTTGTTTTTTATCCAAAAAAAAAATATAGCTTAATAAAAGGTACTGCGGTGGCTCACCTTTTTCTGTTTTAAATACTTCTGAATTTGTAGATTGCTCCATTGTTTTGTTTTGGTTTAACTGATAAATTCTATTTTAGAATTTTGTATTTATAGTTTTTCTTCCACATTTTTTAAAAATTTTTTGAAATATTTTTTGTATTTTTTTATTGTTTTTAAGTGGGGATGATGTGTCGAATAAATTAAGAAAATATTTTATGCTTTTACGGGAACTTCGCATCCATAGATATACACAACAATAATGTCCACAAACAGATGTTAAATTACTTTGTAAACGCTTATTGTTGAAAACAAAACATGTTGATTGATTTTGTAGAAATTTTATAATCTCATTGTGAAACGGGGGATTTCCAAATGAATCAAAATATTCTGCACACCCTTGAACTGGAACAAATATTGCTAACCAATGTGTTCCCTTTTCATTAGAATTATCGGTATTTACCACCAAAATACTAGGTTTTAAAACTTGTTTTGGTAATTTATCAAGAGCATAAACGCTTCTAAATATTTTATTTGTTAACTTATTACATTTCAGAACCTTTGAAATCCGAAGTGTATTCATTATCTTGCAAACGTGAGATATCAATTAGTCGAGTATTTCCTCGTATAAATGCTATCAAAAATTATGCTTTAAGTTTTCCATTTGTTAAGACTATATCGAATTTTTCAAGCAAATTTATTAAGTTATTAGTTATTTTTTCGTTGTCGATATATCCAAAAGAGTAATTCTCAATATCCGTTTTTAGCACATTTTCAAAAAATTTTGTAAAAATGTGCCTATATAGCTTCACTCTGTCCGTCCGTCTGTCCGTCCGTCCGTCCGTCCGTCCGTCCGTCCGTCCGTCCGTCCGTATGTTTACAAAAACTTTTACACCGTTTGAAATAGAGTAAAGAAATTTTAACCATGGGTAGTTTTTGCAAAAAAAATAATTTCGTAGAAGAATTTTTTTCTGTAGCCCCACCTGTTACGGGGCTACAGCCCCCCGAAATTGAAAAAAGCCCTATATTTAAATGGTTATAACAAGAGTTCTGTTAAATATATTTTCAATCTGAAAACGGCAAACGATAGCTGGTTTCATAAACTTTATAAATTTTTTACAGGAAAATGTTTAGGGTTACCAGACGGTACTAAAATTTAACATTACACAAAACTCCATTTTTGCAAAATTTTTGACCACACATATCTTCTGAACGGTTCAAGCTAGGGTCTTGAAATTTTGGGAGAAGTTAGATAATCAGAAATTAGTAGGAGTCGGTTAACAAAATTTTTTTGTCAAGCCTCCTACTTAGGAGCTATAAGGGCTCGAAAATTGAAATTTTGCTATTTTTAAACACCTGTAACTTGATTACCTGTCCAAATTTTTTTTTAGTGATATACAAAATTTAAAGCTCTATAATTATATTTCAACATGCGTCAAAGGTTTTTCTTAATTTTGAAGGGTTACGAAGCTACAGCCCCGGCAAATTCCAAAAAAGCCCTATATTTAAAATGATATAACATGAGTTCTGTTAGGTTTATTTTCAATCGAAAAACAGTATAAGAAAGCTGCTTTTATAGACTTAACAAAAATTGGTCGATTATATAGGGTTGCCATACGGTACTAAAATTTAGAATTATATAAAACCCAATTTTTGCAAAATTTTTGGTTCCTCATATCTCTTAAACGGTTTTAGATAGGGTCTTGAAATTTTGGGAGAAGTTAGATCCTTAAAAGTTAGTAGGAGTCGGTTAACAAAATTTTTTTGTCAAGCCCCCTGTTTAGAAACTATAAGGGCTCGAAAATTGAAATTTTGCTATTTTTAAGCACCAGTAACTTGAATATCTGTTCAATTTTTTTTTTATTAATATACAAAATTTGAAGGTCCAACATTATATTTTGACATATGTTAAAGGTTTTTCTTAAATTTAAAAACGGTTCCTTAAATTGAAGAAAGTGTCTCTCAGTTTTACCCATTTTTTCTTAGATAATAAAATTCTAAGTAAAATTCCAAATTTTGGTTTAATTCCTAGAAACTACAAAAATAGGGAGGGAGGGGGGGGGGTTTAGATGAAGTTAGGTCCTTGAGAAATTTGGCAACCTTCCCCATTGAAGGGCTATTAGAACTTTTAAATAAAATATTTACTTTTTTATAAGTAAGCTTAGTCACCAACGTATATATTTCCTTAAACGTTAATATTGAAGCTTGAACATTATATTCCGATAAAATACTTAGTATGAAACAGTATATTATTTTGAAAATGTGCTTTTTTAAAAACCCTTGGTTTTTTATCATTACTTGTTTTCAAATCTCTGACAGGAAATTTATACTTTAATTCTTTTACAATAGTTTTACATTTTTCTTTTATACCAGCCACAGCAATATTTTTTACAAATATTGTATTGTTATCGTCCGTACAGAACGATAAATCTACTAGAGCACATGTCATTTTGAAATGAATAGAAATGGTTCACTAAACTTCCTTTTATATGTTCACGTAGACGTTACGATTTTTTATCAATTTCGATATTAGCATCGAATTCTGCAAATACAATACAAGTTAATGTTGAAGTTAATGGAGAGCTGAGTCTTGCTTCACTCTTTACTACTCCCTGGTTTAATAAACTCTGACATGTGTCTATTCCTGAGCCGTCTGGTGATAAATCAAAAGCCAGTATTGTATAACCTTTTGAAAATAATTCTTTTGAAATTTGATGTCCTCTATCAGAATTATGTATACCTGTTCCGCTAATAATGTTAAATATGCTCGAGAATTACAAGAATTATTCGGTCTAAAACTTGTTTCAATTTAAGAGTTTGGTGTAGGCACTCCATTCACATATAATTGAAATTGTGTGAGATTTTGATGGTCGAAATGGTATGGATTTTTTGATCTCTTACCATTGAAATTTTCATTATTAACCATACAAAATACTAGAGCTTTTGATATTTGCCCTATAAATATATTATCCAATGATATGTTAGATGTGTTAGCTGGAATTGTAAATGTTTTGATTTCACTTCTGGTATAAAAATATTTCGCGTTAGCTTTTTCCAATACAGTATTATGTGCTATCAATATGCTAGGATTAATTGTTAAATGTTTCATGTATAACGTAGCTTCGAGAATTTTTAAATAGCTTTCATCGGCATCGTTAAAGAAAATAAAAAAATCCGGTTTTTCTAGCGCTAAAGCAATTCGAATGTCAACATTATTTAAAAGTAATTTAGGAGTATTGAAGAAATCTACATGTAATTTTCCCATTAATTCTACTACAGTAGAATTGTTGTATGATTTTTGTCTTGATTTAGAACCAGAATTATTAAAATCATTTACATTTGGTTTATCCAATTCCCAACCAGATGCTTCCAGATGTGTTTGACTGGAATCTGTACCATAATTTAGTAAAGTAGTTAAGTATGCTTTATAATGGTATAAGGAGTCTGAAGGAGTGATGTTTTTTCCGTTTAGAGTTACATTACATTGTTTAATTAAAGAGTATAATAAATTATTTACAACACTGGGTTGCGGAGCTGGCCTTGCTTCAGTTCCAGTTCCTACTTTATCATTTGCACTCCAAACTGATCCATCTTTTTTTAATATTTGAACTTTAAGTTTTATATAGGTGGAGGATAAATCTCGATATGTATCTCCATTTCCAAGTGAAACAAATTCAATAGTTGACGGTGATGCGTCTAAAGAAGCTAAAGGATTGTATGCTACCTCTTCTGACCGCAAAATACTTGTTTGTACGGGTAATGACGCAAAAAGATCAAGCTCAGATTTCATACATTCCATTTTTAATTGAATATGTCGGATGTTTTACTTTGCTTTTTTCGTCGTTTCGACTTCAAATGTGTCTTTTTAGAAACTGTTCGTCTTTTAATAGCTCTTTGTCTTTTTATAGTTCTTTGTCTTCCACCATACATCGAATGCAGTTGGTTAACTACTGATTTCCGTAAATTTTTTATACCGCCTTTGCTTTGATCAATTAAAGCTTCTTTTATGTTTGCACCAGATGCTACATCATTAAAAATATTTTTACTTGTGTTTACAGCCTCTTTTTTAATTAAGTCCCAACCTGATGTAAAAACTGGCTTTAAGTAACGAATTAAACTTCCGAATATATTTCCAAAACCACGACCTCTTTGTATAGCTGGATAAAATTGTAATAAAGGCCCAATATCGTTGACTCTTCCACCTACTTGAGAGGAATAATATCTCACGTAAGCTCTTTCCATGTTTGATAGGATACCATATTTGAGTAGTAGTATTTATTTTGTTTTTGGGGAATCAATGCTTTTTAAAGTGTAATACAATTTTTGTTGGATAGTAACTGGAAACAAAATTTATTTCATCACCGTATTGGTTACAAATTTTAATTGCTATTGTTTCAAAACAATTTTTTTCTACGGGTATGTAATGAACATTTTCAAATTCAATATTTGTAGGTATTCAACAATTTTCTATGTTGATAGCTCTCAACGCCCGCACTTTGCTACTTCCAAAAACAGATGATTGAATGATATCTGAATAAATCATCACCATTCCATTCAATTCATCTTTATTATTAGCAACAGCTAATTTGAATAGTTCAGGTAATTTTGTTTTGAAATTTTTTATATTTTTTGTCTGTTGAAATAATTCAGTTAGTAATGTTTTTACATTATAACTTTGATTAACTTTTATATAGAAACTGTCTTCATCAAAAGTCTGCGATATTCGAATTAAATCCCCTCGGTTAGATTCTGACACTTTTTTAAATATTACATCATCATAATTTTTAGGAGTAGAGATATATGTCAAAACCTCATTAAAAAATTCTTTGAAAACTTGATTTCGAGTAAACCCGGGATTAAGAGTTATATTTTTAATAAGCGTTGGCAAAAATTAAACTTCCAATCATCCAAATGTAATTCCGAATCGTTATGTAAATAATATGTGTAGCCTATAGATTTTGTTACTTTAATTTTTTCGAGAGGTTTTTCAATATTTGTTACATAAACATTATACTGTCCAATATTAATAAAAGCACATTTCTTTTTGTTAAATTCTTCTGTTTGTAGGAAATCGTTCAGATATATTTCTGAAAGACCAACTTTCCAATTTCCATTTCTTAAATCAAAGGGAATAGGTAATTTATTTTCGAATGAAGCTAAAGTGTTGTCTGGAAAAAGTTTTAAATTATCATTACTAAACAATGTTACATAGAAGTCATCTTGACTATCCATCTTTGTTAACTTCTACTAAAACATAAAATGTTGAACTATTTATATGTTGTCCATTCCGGTGTTGATGAAGTTCTTAGTTTTGGACTTTTTAGTAAAGGTTTTAGTTTTCGTTTTTTTGTTTCAGGAAACTGTGAAAGTCTAGTTGAGGAAATTGAACTACCGGCCGATCTTAGTGTCTTCTTTTTTTCAGGAGATGGTACAGCAACGGTAATTACATCACCGCTTGGTGTTTCAAACATTCGATTATCAGAACTTAGAGATGGTCTTTCGACTAATTTTTCATCTTTCAACATTTAAGTTTGAGCTAATTTTTTAAATGAATTTTCATCACCCAAATCATAATGTGTTAAATCGATATCCATACTTGAATTTTCTTTTTTAGGATCATATTCGAACACATCATCAGTAACTAATGGTAAAAAATCGGTCTGTGCTGATGTTGATTTGTATTTAGGTAATAGTTTAGCAATAGTTTTTATAATATCATCATCACAAAATTTAAGAATATTTTCACGAAATTTCTTCTTCTTACACTTTCCTAGTACATGTAATATATGTTGGTTTTTCTTCAATCGTTTCATACTTTTGACAGTTGTTATTCGAAGCACCCGTATCACAGAAACATATGCAATATTCTTTGGGAAAAATATTAGTTCTAATACGAAATAAATCGTTAATGTCTTGTGTTAAATCCAACACAATATAACCATGAGGTTTTGATGTTGATTCATTATATACCCCCAGGAAACCTTTTATATTTTCCGAATATAGTTGTCTAGCAAGAGGAAAAATCTGTGATTTGTCTCCAGGGTTTTTAAAAAGCACTAAATATTTACAATTTAATGAAATATCTCTTGAAAATTTCCCCTGATGAAAAACGTTTTGCGTTAACAATACAATAGATAAATTACGATGGTGTGAACCTTTAGTAAATAATTCGCATACCTGTTTATTTGCAGAATCTAACATTAAATCATCTAAAACAATTAATATAGGTTTATTTTCATTCTCACTAAACTTTTCCGGAATACTGGTAAAAAAGTCTATATCAGAAAAATCTATATTTTTCGGAATAGCTGAAATTTCTGGGTTACACCATTTTATTTTTCAATTCTTGGATGTATCAATCTGTTAATATTTATAATTAAGTTGCATACAAATGTTGTTTTTCCACAACCAGATGGTCCCGCCACCATCATTGTAAATGGATGATTAAAATATATCATTATTGGTTCGCGTTTTAAACGTAATTGAAAGATAATTGGATTTGTTTTTCAAATATATAAAAGCGTGTATTAAACTTATTCTCATTTTGAAAGATGGAGGTGAAGGAGGTGGAAGAGTTTTTAAAATTATATTCCTCTGTCTTATTAAATGAGCATAAGCAACGTATTTTTCGCATGTATAAATACATTCAAGAATTTTCAACAACAGAAAAATTTACGTCAATATACGGAACTCATTTTGCTCTTTGTCCTTGGGCTTACGATAACTCGTCATCTGGACCGGATACGTGTAACTGTTGCTTTATAGAAAATTATAAAATAGAATTGAAAAATCTGATTAAATGGTACAATCATAATGTCAAGGGCACAAATAGTATCGGAAATACATAGACCAGCCAGACGAAACTTCCGTCGAAGAAAATTTATTCAAAAAGGTTTAAACGATACATGGCAAATCGATTTAGTAGAAATGATTCCATATGAAAAGTATAACAAAGGAAATAAATATTTATTAACTGTAATAGATATCTTTTCAAAATATGCTTATGCTGAACCAATTAAAACTAAAAATGCTAATAACGTTTTACTGGGCATGCAAAAGATTTTTAAACGTGCTGGAACACTCCCAAAAAATATTCAATCTGATCAAGGTAAAGAGTTTTTTAACAAAGAATTTAGAAAACTTATGGAAATAAAAAAAATTAATCATTATCATACATATTCTGAAATGAAAGCATCCATAGTAGAACGTTTCAACCGTACTTTAAAAAATGCAAAGTGGAAGCAGTTTAGTTTTCAAGGTAATTATAAATGGATATCTATTTTACCCTCACTTATTGAGAAATAAAACTCAACATATCATCGTACAATTAAGCTTCAACCTAAAAAAGTTACAAAAGCAAACGAGAAATATATTTTGAAGAATATTTACATGCAGCCGAAATTTCATCAGAAAGCTAAATACAAAGTTGGAGATTATGTACGTATAAGTAAATACAAAGGAAACTTTGCAAAAGGTTATCAACCAAATTGGTCAACAGAAATATTTACAATCAAAGAAGTAAAACGCACAGACCCAATTACTTACAATTTACTTGATTATACAAAAACACCAATTTCAGGTTCTTTTTACGAGCCAGAACTTACTCGAGTCAAAAATCCTGACACTTTTCTTGTTGAAAAAATATTGAAAAGAAAAGGAAATCAGGTTTTTGTTAAATGGTTAGGTTTTGATAAAGATCACAATTCTTGGGTAAATAAAAACGATATTATATGAAACTAATTTGCTTTTTTATTTTAAATTTTTTTTTTGCACATTTATAGCCATAACTCACTTCAAATTTGCAATGTAAAAATACCAATAGTTGACGTTTATTTATTCGCAAAATACAAAGTAGTTAATATAATAAATCAATTAACATTAACATAAATTCATATCAAACACCTGGATTTTTTCTTTAAAAATTTTTTCTGCAACACAATAAATCTATTTGATTTTATAATGTTCTAATTTGTATCTACAATAACAGAAAATTTAATTTACATTATACAAAGTAGCAGAAAATTTAATAATAACTGACTTTTTTATTTGCAAAATACAAAGTAGTTAATATAATAAATCAATTAACATTAACATAAATTTTTATCAAACACCTGAATTTTTTCTTTAAAAATTTTTTCTGCAATAAACATAAAAATTAATCAATAAATACATTTTTTAAATTACTTTAAAACTAAGATACAATATCAAGGTCAATATTTGCATTTTATTTATCTCTTAAATAACAACTGCATTCTTGTGTTAATATTACGTTAAAATAATTGATTGACCGTGAAAGCTTTTTATTAAAAAATAAAATAAATTCTTATTATTTACAATAATCTATGTTACTATATACTATCACAACAAGATCATTGTACTTACTTGTATTATTTACAAAAGCTTTTTCCGGAAACTAATCATGCAACCGGTAGAAATACTACACACCTGTTTAGGTCATTGCACTATCTACTTGTTCTACATTATCTAGTTGACCTTCTATATTATTTACAAACACTTTCCGGAAACTAATTATGCAAACGCCAATCACGACATCTAATTTGCATACCTGTTTTTACACTACAACATTCCTTAAAAAAGCTCTCAACAACAAAGTAAACGCCAAGTCATTGGCCTAACTATCTGGAGTATTAATATAAACTAGTATCGCCCTGTGCTCGAAATTAGAGCATGCTTCAGAATACATGCTTCAGTTCCTTTAAAAGCATTTTTTAAATCTGAATAGAGTATTAACTGTCAAAAAAAATTCGTGTTTCTCTGAGCACGATTTAGAATCGCTAAATTAACATATATATACATATATAAAAATTACATATATAAATTAAAAAAAATATTCCCAAGTAAAATACAGTTAAATGATATTTTAAGCTAACGAAATACAGGCTTATGACACTATTCTACTGCACATATTTCAATGCTAGCATTCTTTAATGAGGAGTAAACTATTCTTTACTACTGACAGCTACTCCCAACTGAACCAGGCTTTGAGAAAGAGTAGGTAATAGAAGTTACGTAATTTTCAGCAGATTACCTTAATTTAAATTTTCTCATAATGGATGGATTTTCATTTGATAAAGTTAAATTTTTGAAATATCAATGTAATAAAAAACTTTCATTTTTAGGTAAAATTTAATTCTTTGGCAAAAAGTGTAAAGTTTATTATAATTAAAATTGCACCCAGTTCGTTATAAATGAAAACTACTGTATAAACCAAATGTATTGCTTTCATTTCGAGCAGAACTCATTTTTTTCGTTCACTTTTTAAGATAAAGAAAAAACAAAAACAAAAAAAAAATTTTTTTAAAAATTTAAATCTCCTTGTTCATTGAATATTTGAACTAAACAAAAAAAAGAAAGATATACATAAGTCGGCGCCTATAATCTTTTGATTTAGATTTAGCTGCGAGTTACAACCGAAAATGAATTACATTTACACAGAAAGTCGGCGCATAATATTAGAGTCATAAGCCTCAACTTTTAACCGCGTGACCGTTAAATTCAAAATTCCGTTAAATTAAAGACAGGTTTTCACCTGAAAAACCGAAATATTCTTAAAAAAAAATATCATTGTGTTTCCATTTTGAATTCTCCTTTTATACTTTATTTGTGCCAAGTTAATGGACGGCGGTCCGTTTCAATTAAGAATTTCGGTGAAGAATGGGGTCGATTATGAGCATTAGTTTTAACGTTTCAAAGCTTTTTATACATTCGTAGTCTTCAATATTTACTTTCAAATACTTCTTAAGCTATTTAGTACTAAGTTTTACAATAATAGAAAAATCTTTTATAATATTCTTGTAGTATCCTGTAAGACCAAGAAATTGCTTGATCTCCTTAGGATTTTTAACAAATTGAAAATGTTGGACGCACAATATGTTTTGAAGGTTTGATTTTATACCTTAATTTCACACTACGTGAGCGAGATATTAGGACTCCCTTTTTAAAATATCCAATTGGACTTTAAGATTCGTATATTTCAGTCTTTGAAAAATCTTTTTGAGAGATTCTAGATGTTCTTGTAAAGAGTTGGAGAAAATAATTATACCTCTAGGTAGACTTAAAATGTAGTCACCTAAGACATTATTCATAAGTCGCTGAAAGGTAGCTGAGGCTGTTTTTTATCCGAACGGCATGCGAATAAATTCGTAGTGACCACCTTCCACGCTGAATAGTATCTTATAAATATCTTTCCTACCAATTTATGTAATATAGTGCTAAATAAGTGCTCAAGTGCAGTCAATCTTGGAAGTGCTGATCAAAAATGTTAAAGATCTTCCTGTTAAAAATCATTACAAAGTAAGTCCATTTTTATACCCTACACCTATAGAATAGGTAAAGGGGTATATTAACTTTGGTATGGTGTTTGTAACCACCTAAAGGAAGCGAGCTAGATATGGAAAAGTATATATATTTGTGATCAGCGTGACCGCCTGAGTCGATATAGCCATGTCCGTCCGTAGGCACGATAACTCAAAAAATAATGGAGCTATCTTGATGAAATTTTAACTGTAGGTTACTAGGACTGAAAGTACGGCGGGGATTGCATATGGGCGAAATCGGCCCATGGGTTCGGATTCTGGACCTTTTAATCGGTTTCAGGGCTAACGAACAAATATAAAAAATCAAGATAACTCAACAACCAATGACGCTATCTTCATCAAATTTGTGCTGTAGGTTACTAGTAATGAAACTACTTCGGGAATTGCGTAAGGTCGGGATTGGACCATGGGTTCGGAACCTAGAACTTTTTGATCGAATTTAGGCCAAACGAGCATATTTTCGAAACCAATGAAGATAGAACCTCCAAATTTGGTATCAGGGTGTCTCTTCCTATTTCCTAAGTGTCTTGTGAATTTGGGCTCCATTGGAGTAGTGGGTCAGGGACCAGCCACACATTTCCGAAGACCTTCAAGCATATTTTTATACCCTACACCTATAGAATAGGTAAAGGGGTATATTAACTTTGGTATGGTGTTTGTAACCACCTAAAGGAAGCGAGCTAGATATGGAAAAGTATATATATTTGTGATCAGCGTGACCGCCTTAGTCGATATAGCCATGTCCGTCCGTCCGTCCGTCCGTCCGTAGGCACGATAACTCAAAAAATAATGGAGCTATCTTGATGAAATTTTAACTGTAGGTTACTAGGACTGAAAGTACGGCGGGGATTGCATATGGGCGAAATCGGCCCATGGGTTCGGATTCTGGACCTTTTAATCGATCGAAGGGCTAACGAACATATATAAGAAATCACGATAACTCAACAACTAATGACGCTTTCTTCATCAAATTTGTGCTGTAGGTAACTAGTAATGAAACTACTTCGGGGATTCCGTAAGGTCGGGATTGGACCATGCGTTCGGAACCTAGAACTTTTTGATCGAATTTAGGCCAAACGAGCATAATTCCGAAACCAATGAAGATAGAACCTCCAAATTTGGTATCAGGGTGTCCCCTCCAATCTCCTAAGTGTCTTGAGAATTTGGGTCCCATTGGACTACTGGGTCGGGGACCAGCCACACATTTCCGAAGACCTTAAAACATATCTTTAAAATTAATAAAGATAACAACTTGAAAAAATGTAGAAGCTTCCAATTTGCCACAAGGGTGTTCTTTACTATCTCTTGCGTGTTCCCTTAATTTGGGATCAATTGGAGTGGTGGTTCAGTACCCCTCTCAGACCTCCCAAGTTTTAAAAGCTTATAATCGAAATTACTAAAAATAGTTACTTAAAATTAAGATAGATCGTTTAAATTGTGTACAAGTGTTAACTAGTACTATAAGTAAAGCGCGGGCTGTATAAGGGCGAAATCAGCCCATGGGTTCAGATTCTGGACCTTTTAGTCGGTGTCAGGGATAACGAACATATATTAAAAATCACGATAACTCAACAACTAATGAGGCTATCTTCATGAAATTTGTGCTGTAGGTTATTGGTAATGAAACTACGGCGGTGATTACGTACGGTGAGGATTGGACAATGGGTTCGGAACTTAGAACTTTTTTATCGAATTTAGGCCAAACTAGCGTAATTCGGAAACCAATGAAGATATAACCTCCAAATTTGGTATCAGGGTGTCCCTTCCTATTGCGTAAGTGTCTTTGAAATTTGGACCCCATTGGACTAGTGGGTCGGGGACCAGGCACTCAGTTCCGAGGACCTTAAAGCATATTTTCGAAATTAATAAAAATAGTAACTTGAAACAAATGTAGAAGCTTCAAATTTGGCCCAGGGTGTTCTTTACTATTTCTTCCATGCCCCCCTAATTTGGGATCATTTGGAGTGGTGGTTCAGGACCTCTCTTAGACCCCCAAATGTGTAAAAGCTTATCATCGAAATTAATAAAACTAGTAACTTAAAATTAAGATAGAACGTTCCAATTGTATACAAGGGTTAACTAGTATTGAAAGTATGACGGGACTGCATATGGGCGAAATCGTACCATGGTTTGGGGTTCTGGAACCCTTGAAAAGTTCAAGGACTAATAAACATATATCTTAAAACACCATAACTCAAAAAATAATGCCGGTATTTTGATGAAATTTAAACTCTAGGTTACTAGTAATGAAAGTACCATGGGAATTGGTTCTGGTTGAGTTTAATTTCAAAGCCAAAGAATATATTTCCTATGTCCTATGTGTCTCCGAAATCTAGACTTAATTGTAGTGGTTCAGCTATATTCAAAGGTACTTGCTGCATTTATGTAAAATTTATTTGAATATTTAAATGAATTATATGAAAAGGTCTAAATTTGTAATTGTATTTTAGAAATACATTTATTGCATATTTTGCGTTTGTAAGCTTTTCTATTAGGTATATAAACTAACTACTTAAAATAATTGCAATTTTTAAAAATTTGGATTATTAAATATATTATGCTTTGATTATCTTTTTATCACAAAATTTAATAATTAGAATTTTTTCATTTTGTAATTGAGTTGGAATAAATATATTTTCATTTATTTCAAGTTTGCTTGTTTTTGAATATTTTTAAATAGACAAATTAGTAAGAATTTGTAATATTTTTTAATAGATAATATAATTAGAAAATGTTTTTAGTATTATAAAGTTAATTTGGTTAGCTATGTCTTACGATCAAATTAATAACAGCTTTTATGGTGTTAAAATGACTTATGGATATGTCCTTAAATTTGAACCAAATAGGTGTAGGGTATTTCTAAGTCGGTTGCACCGACTGACTGTTTCTTTACTTGTTAAAATTAATAAAGATAAAAACTTGAAAAAATGTAGAAGCTTCCAATTTGCCACAAGGGTTTTATTTACTATCTCTTGCGTGTTCCCCTAATTTGGGATCAATTGGAGTGGTGGTTCTGTACCCCTCTCAGACCTCCCAAGTTTTGAAGGCTTATAATCGAAATTACTAAAACTAGTTACTTAAAATTAAGATAGATCGTTCAAATTGTGTACGAGGGTTAACTAGTACTATAAGTACAGCGCGGACTATATAAGGGCGAAATCAGCCCAACGGTTCGGATTCCGGACTTTTTAGTCGGTGTCCGGGCTAACGAACATATATAAAAAATCACGATAACTCAACAACTAATGAGGCAATCTTCATGAAATTTGTGCTGTAGGGAATTGGTAATGAAACTACGGCGGTGATTACGTACGGTGAGGATTGGACAATGGGTTCGGAACCTAGAACTTTTTGATCGAATTTAGGCCAAACGATCATAATTCCGAAACCAATAAAGATAGAACCTCCAAATTTGGTATCAGGGTGTCCCGTCCTACTTCGTAAGTGTCTTTGAAATTGGGCCCCATTGGAGTAGTGGGTCGGGGACCAGCCACTCAGTTCCGAGGACCTTAAAGCATATTTTCGAAATTAATAAAGATAGTAACTTGAAACAAATGTAGAAGCTTCAAATTTGGCCCAGGGTGTTCTTTACTATTTCTTGCGTGCCCCCCTAATTTGGGATCAATTGGAGTGGTGGTTCAGAACTATGTGTGGAAATGTGGTGGTTTTAGAAATACATTTAATGCATATTTTGCGTTTATAAGCTTTTCTATTAGGTATATAAACTAACCATTTAAAATAATTGCAATTTTTAAAAATTTGGATTATTAAATATATTATGCTTTGATTATCTTTTTATCACAAAATTTAATAATTAGAATTTTTTCATTTTGTAATTGAATTGGAATAAATATATTTTCATTTATTTCAAGTTAGTTTGTTTTTTAATATTTTGAAATAGATAAATTAGCAAGAATTTGTAATATTTTTTAATAGATAGTATAATTAGAAAATGTTTTTAGTATTATAAAGTTAATTTGGTTAGCTATGTCTTACGATCAAATTAATAACAGCTTTTATTGTGTTAAAATGACTTATAGATATGTCCTTAAATTTGAACCAAATAGGTGTAGGGTATTTCTAAGTCGGTTGCACTGACTGACTGTTTCTTTTCTTGTTTATTATTTTATTGTATAGTATTTTCATTTAAATGCATAAACAATACTGCTATCCAAAATTTTCAAAAATTGAAAATTAATCAGAAATAGTATAAACAATTTAGAAAATATTGATGATAATAATAGTATTTTAATTAATTATTCTAAAGAAAATGTACAAATTAGTATCTCTCGAAATAATACTGAAAATAACAATATTTTTGAAAGTAATTTTGATCCTACCAAAACATATTTGTCCAATAGACATTAATTCTTCCTTTAATTCAATAAATCCTAATAATCCAAATTAAAATATGGCTCCACCAAATGTTGTAAATACAACGGATATTTTCACTTCTCTCCGTATACCTGATGCTATAAAAGACTTACCCCACCTTGACGGCAACCCTAGGTTATTTTTTGACTTCTTAGCTAACGCAGATGAAGTCGTTGAAATATTATCAGTGGCAAATTATCCTAGTTAAAGGCAGCTTCTCGTGAGTACAATACGTAATAAGATAGTAGGACCCGCGAACGAAGTTGTTGAACCCACCTAGTACATTCTAACGGGTTATGGATAATGTCTTTAAAGAATTTCCGGGAATAATATGTCTCGTCTACTTGGACGATAACATAGTATACTCTACATTCTTACAAAACATATGGGAAATCTGAAAAAGGAAAAGTACATTTGGACAAATCAAAATTTTTGCATAAAGGAATCGAATTTCTTGGGCATATCGTAACAACTGAGGGCATAAAACCCAATCCCTCGAAAATATAGGCATTAAAACTTACCTAAGACCCAGAATGCTTCTTAGGAAGGAAATTTTTAAAAGATTTTTTAAACCTCACAAAAACATCGACGGAATATCTTAAAAAGAACAAAAATGTAGTTCACAACGAAAATTTCTTAACAACGTTTGAACTTTGTACATTGTTGAAAAACGATCCAATTTTATCCCATGGAAGGGTTGGCAATGACAACTGAGTCTCTTACTGAGTCGAAAATAAATAATTCAACGATAGAAAAAGAATTTCTTGCCATGGTTCTTACCTTTTTGGAAACGAATTCCAAATCGTGACAGACAAAAAGATTGTCTTGCCATGGTTCTTACCTTTTTGGAAACAAATTCCAAATCGTGACAGACAATAAACCATTAACTTGGATTATGAGTCCCAACACAAGATTAGTGCGTTGGCGCCTTAAGTTGGAAGAGTATGACTACGAAATTGTTTACAACAAAGGAACTTTGAATTCTAATGCTGATGCTTTGAGTCGAAGTAGGACCGAAATAAATACCAACAAAACTGGTTCAAGCTCTTGCGGAGCTATAGTACACTCTGTCTTAGAAGATATGTGTGATGGTATGCCTATATCTAAGAGACAATTATACGAGTTCTCATTACTAGTAATAATCGAAAAACCAAACACTAACCACTAAACTCACTTAAAATGCTTTTTAAAAATAAGCAAAGAACAATTATCAAACTCAATAGCCCAAATGAATCAACCATAACTGGCATATTAAGTTTATAGCATCATCAGACTTCAATAAGCAATAAAATTATAGAAAGATTTGAAAATGTGACAGATCACATTAATAAACAACAACAAACTATTGCAGAAAACATAAACAATTTCCAAGACGGAATAGAAATAGTATCAGACGCAAAGAATATATTTTCAAAAGAATACAATACCTGAACGAAATTAACTATCATATTGACTTATTAAACAATCACCTGAGTAATATCGCCCTAACCATTATCCTAGAAAAACTTAATATTATAACCAAACCCATCGTAAACCCAATATTACTATCACAAATTTTATCGAAAAAATTTTACTATAACATCTACAGAACAGCCTTACGAATTAATAAATGTTCAGGCTTATTGTAATACAAACATAATTTTCAATGTTCAGATAACTATCATTTCAAAAATATTGTATTCCTTATACCACATAATAACCCTTCCATTTAATAATACTAAACATAAAAAATGTCAAAAAAATCTAAGGTATATACTTATGAAATGAACAGTTACATGTAAAATCTCCTTATGAACTAAAATGAATTGGAAATTTAATAATAAAAAACCGATCAGCAAATGAACTACAAGAAATCGAAAACTCTAAGGAAATCTACTAACCAGAACCAAATTTCATTATATTAGTCAACATTCAGTACACGACAAAAACCACAACATGGGAACCAAATATCCAACAAATAAAAGGCATCAAGCTGATCCACTTTGACAACTACAAAATCGAAATAAATAGTATAACATATTCAATCTTAATAAAACAATATTGTGACGAAATTAAAATACATCCAATATCTTTTAATAAGATCAATATCGCTTTTATACACTATAGAACAAAACTGAAGCAACTTGAAAACTTCCAATTTAGCACTCGGAAAAAAACATCAGCTAAACATTTCTTTCTGATCATTCGCCACTTTCTTCTTTACGATAGAATGATTATATTACAGTTTGTTTTTCTCTTTTTCTATTTCAATCGATTTTTCTTATCTTTTTTTGTTTTTTTCCATTTGCTTATTTTACTTATTTTGTAATTTTGTTATACTAATTACATAAAAAAAGTATAAAAAGAAAATAAAGCATTTTTAATTATGAATTTTCCACCTTTGTTATTATTAATTTTAATTTTAATTTTATATAATTATTAATGAGGTTAAGCTATAAATAAGTAGAAAGAAAAAAAAATAAAGAATAAAAAAAAAAAAAAAAATAAAAAAAAAGCACTCTTGAAAACAACATCATAATATTTAAACGGCTAATGTTTTCCCATACAAATATAAAGGTCTCTTTTGAGGTCAAACTGTAGGACCAGTTTTAATGAAACAACAACCAAAAGAAAGATTTTTTTTTTGTATTCATATTACAATAAAATTTTTTTAAAATATTGCGTTTTTCAGTTAAAAATCTAAGATAAAATTGACATAAAATGATCACGTGGTTCAACGTTGTAGCTTATGACTCCAGTATTATGCGTCGGATTTCTGTATGAATGTAATTCATTTTCGCTTGTAACTCGCGGCTCAATTAAATTAATACAGGCGAATTACGCCACAGCTGGTAACCCTACCCCTAAATAGTATAACTGACCTTCAACAGAATTCACTCTAAAAATATAAAATTTAAAACAATAAGAACAACTCAGTATTCTTAATTTTGTTCTTTCTATTTTTCTTGTTTTTATTTTTCATTTTTTTATTCTTGTACAAATAATAAAATACTAATTGTAATTAAATACATTTTTGTATAATCAGCATAATGAGTTCAATTGCATTTGAACCTTTTTTTTCATTTAAATAAAATATGATAGTAATTTGATAAAAGACATATGTCGAAATTATGACACACAAAATTCAGTACGATGATTTGGTAACAAGTATACATATTGTAATAAGTGATTTACGTTTTGTAACTCGATACTGAATTTTGTTTCGAAAGGCAATTTCTAATAAAAAATTATAATTCAAATCACAATAGGGAAATTTAAATAATTAAATATGTAATATGAAACTAATGTTGTACACAAATATAAGTTCGAACAATATTATATTATAAGTACTTGTATTTCGAACTCAATTTTGTTGCGAAAGATTTCATATAATTAGTTTAAGATATTGATTATAAATACGATTGTAAAAAATTAAAGAAATCAGAGTCTTAAGATTCCCTTCGAAGAAATCAGTGCTTATAATGTATTACTATATAATATAATATTATAATGTATTACTATATTAGTTCATAAATAAATAAAATTCAATTCATGTGTTCTTTCAAATAAATTATTAACGCTTATTAACTTTAATTATTTAAAGGTGAATAAAAACTTTTGTTATCATATAAATTAAACACAAGTTATTGTTTAAAAAAAAAATATTTTTTATTTTAAAATCCAAAAACAATATCAAAGAACAAATGAAAACATAGATTATTATCATAACATTACATACATATTATATTAATTTATACGACTTATATAAATAGCATATGAATTAAAAACATTAAAAATTTTTTGTTAACAAATAATTATAATTGATAAAAAATAGATTATACAAAATTCAATTAAAAAAATCAATATTTTCATTCTTTTTTTGTTCTTAAATTATAGACTTGAAGCTTAAATAAATTAAATAATATAATAAATATTTTAATATTAAATTTAATTATATAAGAATGACTTTTGCACAAATTAAATACATAAATATATAAACAAATAATACTTTATATATTTTCACAAATTTTAAGCATAGTTCTGGAGTGATTAATAATTTGAAATTTTAAAACTAACAATTTTATCCACTGAACTTATAAACTATTAAATTAAATAAATAAATACACTAAGTAAAAACTAGTAAATAACATATTACCGACCAACGTAGTTATCATCTGTCAATTACTAGTTTTTCTGTTTAAAGTATCGATTAGCAAAAAAAAAAAACAATTTAACTGTCAAAGTATAAAGTGCCAATTTTTATTGCTCTAATTTAAAAATTATTTATTTTATTATTAAAATAATTTATATTTTGTATTAAAACAAGTATTTACGCGCTCTTAAAGAGTAATAATATTAATTTTTTTGCGTTCTTAAAAAATTTAAAAAAAGTTAAAAAATAAAATTTGAAAATTTAAATTTAAAAAAATTAATTAAAATATTTTTGTATAAATATAAAATAAAAAATAATTTTCTACAATCATAAATAAATTATTTACTTACCGGCAAAAATCAGAATGAAGCAATGTAATATTTGCGGTAAAAATCTAACTGGAAGGGCAAAATGGGTAACTTGCAGTGGATTGTGCCAAGGTTCGTACGATATTGAATGTGCTGGAATTTTAGGTAAGCAATTTGAACAAGTTAAAAAAGGCGCAGCACCTTGGAAGTGTCCAAAATGCCCACCCGGTAACAACGAATCCTTTGTTATTGTGGCAGACTCCGAGATAGAAAATGAAGCACAGAATAGTATTTTTACTGATATCGACCCAGGTAATGAGTTGGCTAATTTTGATTTTAAAAATTCCAACTTGGATACAACCTTAACTGCATTCCTGAAAAAGCAAGCAGATGTAATCATAGATATCAGGAAATCCCAACAATTCAACTCTGATCGACTGTTTGATTTATCACAACAAATTAGAGAAATTCAAAGTGAAAATGAGAACTTAAAAAAACAATTGGTAATTGTTCAAAAAAAAAATATTGAATTGGAAAACAAACTTAATAAATTGGAAGGCATAACTGATGAAGTGCACCAAACAAAAATAAAAAACAATGTCATTATATACCAAATAGTTTAAAAAATGCAAGAGAAACAATTTTAAAAATTGGAGGGAAAATTGGGTCCAAGGTGGCGACTGAAAATATTTCTAATATTAAACTCCTCTGGAATAAAAATAAAAATACAACCAACGGCCAATATCTTCTAGAATTTAAAACAGGTGAATCAAAAAAAGAGTTTATGGATGCAAAAAAAAATTTTAAACAACTATTTTCGCATGAATTTAATATTGGTGAAGCAAATAAGCAAATTTTGTTTCAGGCTGATCTCTATAGGGCAGCAAAAACATCAAAACATCCAAAAACTTACAATATCTTTGGGTTAAAAATGGCCAGATTTTTCTTCGCCAGAAGGATGGAAGTAAGGTATATAAAATATATTCTTATAATGATATCAATAACATTCAGAAAATTTTCACCTAAATATTATTATATTAATTTGATTAGTAGAAATGGATTAGCAAGTGTAAGATTTTTTATTAATGAAACAAAAACACAATTATATCATTCATATACTTTACAATTAGTAATATTTAATTTAATATATATTTTTACAAGTTTTTCTTTTAAACTTAATTATTTTTTTATATACCATATTGAAATTTATTTCTTAAATCTAACACTTTTTAATTTAATTTTAATTTTTCTTACATATAATTTGTATATTTTAAACTCAAATAATTTTATATTTAATATTTTAGCTAATTTACATTTTAAATTTGAAATTTATTTCTTAAATCTAACATTTTTTTATTTTATTTTAATTTTAAAAAAACACAAGCCAATAAAAAAACAACCTAAAACTATTGAAAACTTAAACATGACTGATTATACAAACACTGCAACCAACTCTTTCTATCTCACGTATTTATACTCATTTCAAACCACATGCTTTATTTTTGTACTTTTTGTACATATTTTCTATAATAAATTTATAACGGGTACAATCAGTATCGAAATTGAGATGAGAGTTAAGCATAGTACAAGGTCAGTACAAAACGTAATAACGAATTGTAAAAGAAATTTCAAGTTTTATTTATCATACACTTTACAATTAGTAATATTTAATTTAATATATATTTTTACAATTTTTTCTTTTAAACTTAATTATTTTATATACTATATTAATAAAAATTCTTTTTCAATTGAAACAAAAACACAATTATATCTAACACCAATGTTTTTTTTTTATTTTAATTTTTATATATTTTATATATTTTTTGTTTAAAAAATTAATTTGTATAATATTAATATTTTAAACACAAATAATTTTAATTTCAATATTTTAGTTAATTTATATTTTAAATTTGAAATTTATTTCTTAACTCTAACACTTTTTAATTTAATTTTTATGTTTTTAACTAAAAAACACATGTTTTATTTTTGTACTTTTTGTACATATTTTTTATATAATAAAACATAATGGGTACGATAACATTGAAAATGAGATGAGAGTTAAGCATAGTACAGGGTCAGTACAAAATGTAATAACGAATTGTAAAAAAAATTTCAATATTATTTACTTCAATATACAAAGTCTACGTAAAAAGCTATATGATATTGAATCTTTAATAGCTACATATAATTGCGATTTCCACGTTGTTGTGCTTACCGAAATTTGGCTCAAAAAAGAAGAAAACAAATTTTATAATTTGCCAGGCTTTACTGCATATTATGCAAATAGAGCAAACGGGTATGGTGGTGTTGCAATTTTTGTATCTAATTCAATCAGCAGCACGTTATTATTTGAAGGGGAATATTTTCAATCAAGTTTTTTAGGAGAAAAGTTACTTAAACATAATATTAATATAATAGCTTGCTATAAGGCACATACAACTAAATTTGATGACTTCAATAAAAAAATGGATGAATTAATGTCTATTTACAAACGTTCATTTATAGTAGGGGACTTTAATTTAAATTTATTAGATGAAAACAATAGGGATGTTAGCAATGGATTTGTAATCTGTAATAAGTGTACTACCGAATTTGCCACGAGGGTTGGAATGTTGTGTAAAACTGTTATAGATCACTTTATAACCGACATCGTTAACTTTCAATACCATCTTCATGTAACAGACACTAATTTGTCTGATCATGAGATGTTAGTTATAAGTGTAGATCTAAAACCCATCAGAAAGATAATTAATAATTCAAAAATTGTTCTGAACTACGATGATCTTTCTCAGGATGAAATGTGGAACACTTTAAGTACTCACCAAACTCTAAACCAAACTGTTATAGTTCTAAGTCAACTAATCAAAAAGTATACCCGCATTATTCCAGTAAAGAATTTCAAAAACAAAAATGCTTGGATCACGGATGAAATTGTCAAAATGATGAAAGTTCGTGATTATTATTATAAATACAAAAAAATGCACGTGTCGCTAACTTGTATAAAATACACAGAGATAGAGTTAAAATATTAATTCAAAATCAACTTTCTACTCTGAAAAAATTTCAAAAGATCCGACGAACCCAAGAAAACTTTGGTCTGTGTATAAGAGTGTTATGACCAACGCAAACCAAAATTGTAAAAGTACGTTAAATGTTGTCAAACAAAATAGTAAAGACTTCTTCGAACCACAGGAAATTGCTGAGATCATGAACAAAACGTTTTTAACCGTGACTGATGGTCTTAATATACCTACCGGAAATATCGACCATAACTATTTTAGTAGATTCCCTTGGAATAATCACTCAAATTTCAACTTAAACCCAACAAACTTAATAGAAATTAATGAGATCATAAATTCCTTGGAATCATGTGCTGCAACTGGTCGTGACGGCATATCCACAAAATTTCTTAAGAAATTTGTAGATAGAATAGCACCGATCTTGGTAAAGTTTGTAAATATTTCGTTTCAAACTGGTATATTTCCGGAATGTTTAAAAAAGGCCACAGCCACGCCAATATATAAAAGCGGAGATAAGACAAACCCCTTGAACTATAGGCCAATCTCAGTACTGTGCTCATTCTCAAAAGTGTTTGAAAAAGTAGTTAAAAAGAGATTAAATAACTTTATAAAAAATAACAACATTTTACATTCAGAGCAGTATGGGTTTGAAGAAAACTCCAGTACAACTTCATCATGTCTTTCATTGAACGAATTTGTAACTAAAACCATCGATGGAAGTAGATTTACTGGGTGTCTCTTTATTGATTTGCAAAAAGCATTTGATTGCGTGGACCATGCAATCTTACTTCATAAATTATCATGGCTCAACCTATCTGGATTTCATTTAAAATTTGTCGAATCTTACTTAACAAAAAGATTACAATGCGTACGTACGGGGATAATAAAAAAGGGTGTACCACAAGGTTCAATATTGGGGCCGGATCTGTTTAAGTTGTATATCAACTATATCGCGCATCTCAATCTTAGTAGAGAACTAGAGCTTTTTGCTGACGATGCGGCTCTTAAGTACTCAAACAATAGTGAAGCAGAGTTGAAAAATGCAATTCTGGATGATCTGGCAACTATTGACGAGTGGCTATGTAAAAACAAATTGCTTATAAATATTGGGAAGACTAAGATACTTTTATTTGAGAACAAACCCTTTAATGATCCTATATTTATATTTAAAAATACGCAAATTGAAGTTGTTAGAAGTTACAACTATCTGGGACTTGTAATTGATCAAAGCATTAATAATGTTTTATCAATCTTAAATTGGGACGACCTGTTAATACAGCAGGATATTAACTCTTCAATCTCTATCTTTTACTTAAAAATATTTGACATAATTAACTGCTTTGTGTCAAAAATTCGTAAAAAAGATAAAACAACAGAACCTTGGCTTAATAGAGAAATTAGGACATTGCGTAATCAACGCAACAACTTTACAAAAAAATTAAAGTTACGAAGGACCCTGATGTTATTTTACTGAACAGGTACAACGATCTTGTTTTAGAATTTAAACAGAAATCAAATCTAGCATACGATAATTATGTCAATGAAATTGGTAATAAATTAATTACAGATCCAAAAAAGTTTTTTGACTTCATTAATACAAAGCGAAAAACATATGGATATCCAAGTTCTATGTCTAAAGATAATGTTTTTTCTTCTTACCCTAATGTAATCTGTAATTTCTTTGCAGATTGTTTTCAAAAAGTTTATAGGCCATTAGATTCGCGTATCAATTTCGCTTTTCCTATCTCACTTAATAGATCTAATTCAATTGTTACAGATCTATATCTTTCTGAAAACGAAATATTTGAAGCAATTACCAACCTTGATACAAAAAAAGGTGTAGGACCCAACTTGATCCCACCTTCTTTTTTATATAATTGTGCCAATTATTTGACGCAACCGCTTTATTTTATTTTTAATCTATCGCTTTCGACAGGCATTTTTCCGTATGCGTGGAAATCTTCTTTTTTGACCACCATTTATAAAAAGGGTGACAAAGCTTCCGTCGAAAACTACCGTGGTATAGCTATCTTATCCACTATTCCAAAATTGTTCGAAAAAATTGTAGTTAGTAAAATTACACCCGTCATAAATACAAAATTAAACGAACAACAACATGGATTTAGAAAAGGTCGTTCTACTACAACTAATCTTACGGTTTACACATCGGAAATACTAAATGAAATGGAAAATGGTTATCAAGTTGATGCTATCTACACGGATTTTAGCAAAGCTTTCGATCGTGTGAATCACAATATTTTGCTTAAAAAGCTTGAAACTTTAGGCATTTCAGGTTCTTTCCTCGCTTGGCTTTGCTCTTATCTTACTGAAAGAACTCAAAATATTAAATTTCAAGGTTATTTATCAAACACAATTAATGTCACCTCAGGAGTGCCGCAAGGTAGCCATTTAGGCCCACTTCTATTTAATATTTTTATTTCAGACCTTTCTAGAAAATTAGAAGGTGTATCACATATTGCATTTGCTGACGATCTTAAAATTTACCACGTTATCAAAAACAGTTCTGATTTGGCATTACTTCAATCAAATTTACATTCTTTACAAGAATGGTGTTTCTACAATAAATTAGAACTTAATATAGCGAAATGCAAAGTCATAAGCTTCACACGTAAAAGATCTACAATGTTTTTCGACTATGCAATAGATAACATAGTTCTTGAAAGGGTGTCCAGTATAACCGATTTTGGCATTCTTCTGGACTATAAGCTTAACTTCCATCTTCACTATGATCATATGATTTCCAAAGCAAGCAAAATGTTAGGTTTTATTAAGAGAAGAGCTAAAGAATTTAATAACCCAGCAGTAACAAAAGCTCTCTATTGCTCGTTAGTTCGATCTATTCTAGAATACGGTAACATCGTATGGGATCCAGCGTTTCAATTACATTCCAATAGAATAGAATCCGTTCAGAAACAATTCCTTTTGTTTGCCTTGAGAAACCAATATAATCCTACAGACTATTCTACTCTTCCAAGCTATGCTGTAAGACTTAATTCATTGAATATGTTAACCTTATCTACACGTAGGCAAATGCTTTCATCTTGCTTTACCTTTGACGTCATAAAAAAAAGTATTGACGTTCAATTCTTAGTAAATAAGATTAGACTAAACAATGTAGTCAGAAATACAAGAAACACTAAATTTTTATTAGAAAATACACAGAACACAATACGGAAGAAATGAGCCAATAAACAGATGTTGCACTATATTCAACAAACACAGTCATCTTTTTTCATCAGACATATCAAGAAACTCTTTTAAACATAAATTAAAACAGAAATTCCTAAATGACCTAAATACTTAAATTACCTAATTACTTTGTAAACATTTAAAATTATCTCAAGTTCAAGTTCATATACATATCACATACATTCCAATTATTTATATCTCATACTGTGTTTTTGTCCTGTAAGCATTTTGGTTTTTTTGTTTTAAAATTTAGTATATAGTACAACTTTTTAATTTTTCATTGTAAATTTTTAACTTAGTAATCAAATTTGTATTTTTTTTTTTTTGTTTGTGCATTTTGTTAGCTTTAATTTTTTTTTGTTTTTTTTAATAGCTGTAAGATATTTTTTGTAAAAACCTTGTTTTGGTTTAATAAATAAACTAAAAAAAAAAAAAAAAAGTAAAATGGGATGCACATGTTGACTTTCTAGCGAAAAAAATTTCACCGTATATATTTATTCTAAGAAGACTCCAAAAATTTTTTGACAAGAATACTCTACATATTATTTATTCTTCTTATATCTTGTCTAATGTCATATATGTTAACCCTATTTGGAGTACAGCACCACAAATTTACTTAAATACAATTGAAATATTTCTAAAAAAAGCAATAAAAATTATACATAACCTACCGATACAGCACCCAACAAATCTAATTTATTCTAGGAAATATCTAAGCTTCGAGAACATTTGCAAGCGTGAGCGTTATATGCTCTCGTACAAAATTATAAACAACAAAATCAAGCATAACCTTATAATCCAGCGAAATTTTGAAATACACAATTACAACACTCGTAATAAATGTAACTTCTATCTATCTACCTTTATTTAGAACTGACAAACAAAAAATGAATTGCCTTTACAACTGTTTAAAAATTTGTAATGATCTCGCAAATCAAATTAAAGAAATTGAAAATATTTACACTTTCAAAAAAAAAATTATTGAAATTTTAATTAGAAACTAGATGCGTTATTTTATTTTGTTACACCCTGTTCTTATGTTCTTCAATTCTTAAATTTTTATCAAAACAAAAATTATTAGTTATTACGTATTAGTTTGTGTTATTAATGTAAAAATGAAAAAATCAAAAAGAAGAGAAAAGAAAAAAACAAAAAAAAAAAGAAAATAATAAAATAATGGTTAAGACAAAGAACACATGAAGAAAAAAAGAAAAAGGTTAAAATTAATAATAATTGGCTTGAATTTTTAAATTTTTAAATTTTAATTTAACTCAATTAGACCGGAAGGCTTCGGCTATGGTCATATTAAACTATATTTTACTTACTAATTTAATTTTAATTATTTGCTATTATTATTATTATAAATTAAATTAATTTAAGAAAACTAGTTTTCAGATAAAATAATTTTCTAAATAAATCAATACAGCATTTGTTTATTTTTTAAGTTAGGGTAAAATATAAATGAAATAATAAGGAAAAAAAAAAAATAAGAAGGAAATAAAATTAATTTCTAAAAGTTAATTTGTGTTTTATATTTAAATATATTGCAGAACAAACATAATTGGCGCAGTCGATAGGATTTAACTCAAAAGAGAATAGATCCAGTGTTATCGAACCGAAAACAAAATAAATATAAATAAAGTATAAATAAAATATCTAAAACTATAGGTAACAAAAAAAAAAAAAAATTATATTAATTAAAAATTTAATTAAAAAAAAATTACTGAAAAAAAAAAGAAAAACAATAATATAAATAATATACGAATTTAGAGGAAACAATGAATATGCCCTCACATCATTTATAAGAGAGGTAGAGACTATACTACCTCTTCTTGCATCAAGTCCAATAATTAAAGACTATGTATTCCAGAGGATAATAATAAAAAAAATTCAAGGGGAAGCACTAAATGTATTTCGATGTCTAGGCGATGCAAACTGGGACCAAATAAAAGCTGAATTCGTGAACGCTTTCGGAGTAAAGGAATCATATCATCAACTATACCAGGAAGCTCTATCAATTAAGAAAACAACCGTAAGTGAATATTATTATAAGTTAAAAATAGTTTTAGCAAAATTAAATGAAAAATATGAGTTTGATTCATCTAACCCTACAGAATTTTAACCAAAGGTTAATGAATCAATAATTTTAAAAACATTTATAAATAATATTGAGCCACACTTGGCTACATTAATTCTAAGTAGAAAAATTGATAAATTAAGAGAAGCATATGATTTGTTAGAAAGTTCAGGGTTAGTAAAAGATAAAGTAAATTTAAATTTCCAAAAAAATACTTTTAATAAATATAAGCAAAATAATCAAAATAAAAATAAATATAACAATCATTCTAATTATAAACAATATTCAAACTATAATTTTAACAATAGGAATAATAATTTTGAATAATAAAAAACAGAAATTTTGATAATACAAATTTTACTTAAAACCGACACAATAATAATCATACTAATAATAATCACAATCATACTAACAACAATTATAACAATAGAAATTTTTATAATACAACACAAACTCGATATAATAATAATAACAATTATAACACAAATTCTCATAACACAAATTTAACACGAACCCGATACACAAATAATAATAATAGACAAAATGTACCTATTAGAGATCTGCACAAATATATTCCTTTGTTGAAATTATCGAATATATTCAAATACTGTATTCTAGTTTTATACATTCGTTCTAAAAGCTTTAAATATGGTGTATACTCAAACTACAACTTGACTATATTTATTCTATTCGTTTTATTTCAAATAAGAAATTGAAAAGCTTGAAAATCAAATTTGAATTCTTCTAAATCTTTTAAAATACATCAAGTATACCGAGTACTCTAAATATAATGAAAAAGAAAAAAAGATAACAAAAAGAAGATAAAAAAACAAACAAAGCAGTGACAAAACAAACAAAGCTACATATTACTCATTGATATAATACATACTGGTTATACGTACTATACTACATATTACAATTTTTTTTATTATATTTGGTGTACTCGGTATATAAATACAAATACTATAAATATTCTATTTTCGTGTACACATAATAAATCAAATACATATTCATTCTATTCTACAATAATTTTGTATTTCATTTACTCTATTCTATAATAATTTTGTAATAAATGCATTTGGTTTGAAAGCTTTAAAAACAGAATATAGAAAGTTTTACTTATTATAGAATGTTTTGAAAGCGCTTTTGAATACATTTGTGCAGATGTCTAGTACCTATGGAAGTAGAATATAACCAAGAAGAGGTACATTTTCTCTCACCGCCACAGAAATTTACCTACCAATAATACTAATCACTATTAATAATACAAAAATTAGATGTTTAGATGTTTAGTAGAGGTCTTCTACTTCACTTCTTAACGAAACACTATTACCCCAATATAAAAGAAATATTTTAGTTAAACCTATAAATTTTAATACCATTAATAAGAAAAGAAATAAAAACTGATTTACCTTCAGAATTCAATGAAAATGCATTTATGATTTGGAAATTAACAGATTTCCGTAATAAGAGTTTTGATGCCATTATAAGTCAAAAGCTACTTAAAGCATTAGGGGCCACTATAGACATGAAAAACGAATTGTTAAGAATAAATAATAGCGAAATAAAATTTATTAATAGTTGTCCATACAAATTAGAAGAAATTTATCAGTTAGAAAAAACGAATTTAAACGATTCAAAATTTAAAATGCTTTTTCAATCTTTAAATAAAGAAGAAAGTAATACTTTAAATCATTTGATAAAATCATATAAAGATCTCTTCTATAAAGAAGATGATCAATTAACTTCCACTTCAAACATCCAACATCGAATAATAACTAAAACCGATTAGATCCATACAAATCTAAGACATGCTTAAGCAAAATATAATAAAGGACAGTAGTTCTCCTTATAAAGCCCTTTATGGATAGTGCCTAAAAAGGAAGATAACTCTGGCAAGAAAAAATGGCGCCTTATCGTAGATTATAGGAAGTTAAATGAACAAACGATAGACGATAAATTTTTTATACTTAATATTGAAAATATATTAGATAAATTAGGAAATTCGCAATATTTTACTACACTAGATTTGGCTAAAGGTTTTCACCAAATCTCAGTGAAAAAGGAAGACAGCATTTTCTACACCTTATGGACATTATGAATATATAAGGATGCCGTTTGGATTAAAGAATGCTCCGGCAACTTTCCAATGCCTTATGAATAATGTTCTTAAGGACTATATCAATAAAATATGTGTATGTTATTTAGATGACATCCTTATCTTTTCTACTTCATTAGAAGAACATATAAATAGTATAAAAAAAATATTTAATACTCTTAGAGAACATAACTTAAAAATTCAAATAGATAAGTGTAAATTTTTTGCCAAACAGACTGAATACCTAGGGCATATATTAACTCCAGAAGGAGTAAAACCAAATCCCAAAAAAGTGGATGATATTTTGAAATTAAAGCTTCCAACCCCACAGAAGCAAATAAAATCATTTCTAGGTATAACGGGATATTACCGTAAATTTATCAAAGACTATGCCAAATTGGCAAAACCATTGACAAACTATCTTAAAAAGAATACTAAAGTAAATATAAAAGATTCAAATTATATAAATGCCTTTGAAAAATTAAAAAGAGTTATAACAGAAGATCCTATACTCAAATATCCTGACTTTAATAAAAAATTCTCATTAGTGACGGATGCTACTGCTTTTGCTATTGGTGCAACCTTGCAACAAGATTCACACCCAATATGCTATGCTAGCAGAACGTTGAATGATCATGAGAAAAACTACTCTACGATCGAAAAAGAACTCCTTGCCATTGTTTGGGCAACCATTTTATTTATATGGTAATAAGTTTAAACTTGACAGACCATCAACCATTAAATACTTAAAGTCTCAAGGAAAGGATATAAATCTTAGATTGAATAGATGGTTGTTAAAACTAGGAGAATATAATATGGACATAGATTACATAAAAGGCAAATTAAACAAAGTAGCAGATTTTCTAAGTCGAATAGACACAGACAAACATGAAATAAATGTACTAGAAAATAGAGAAGAAAATCTTTACAATTTTGACAACCAATCTGAAACAGCCTCTACTAATTATTCGCTTGAAAATAACAGAGATTCCTCAGACTTGCAAAGTGTATCCGAAGATACAAATAATAATTATGATATTCAAACTGAATTTAGTAGCAATAGCAATATCTCAATGGAAAACAACATAAATACTTCTGACTTTCAAAGTGTATCTGAAAATTCATATCATGAGAATAATGATAACCCTCCTGACCAAACTATCCATTCTCAAGAAGAAGAAGCAAACGACCATTTTCCAATTTTAGATGCAGTAGTAAATAGATTTAAAATTCAAATTATCCTTACTGAAAACAAAGTAAGAGATTTTGAGAAAATTTTCAATAATAAAAGGATATTTTTGAATTCCGAAAATATAACTAACAATTTGAGTGATATACGTAGAAGATATATAGGCAAAGGTGAAATAGGAATTTTTACTGAATTAAATAATCATAAATATAATATTGTGCAAAAAATATTAATTGAACTATACGGGAACTGTCATAACATAAAATTCGTTAGATGTAATTATTTTGCCAAAGATATGACGACAGAAGAAGAGACTCTCAAACAAATACATAAATATCATAAAAACGAAACAGACCATACCGGTATTAACGAAAATTATGAAGGTTTGAAAAAGGTCATAAATTTTCCAGAATTAAAAAATATTGTCAATTAATATATTAATAATTGTGATATCTGTAATTGAGTTAAATATGATAGAAGACCAATAAAAAAAAAATTCGAATTTACAAAAACACCTAAAGATATTAAAGAGATCATTCATATGGACATATATACCAATACAAAACAAAACTTTTTAACATTTGTGGATCGTTTCTCTAAATATGCCACAATTTTTCATCTGAATGATAGAAACAACCAAACGATAATAGAAAAACTAAGGGAACTTAAAGCACAGAGAGGGAATTTCAAAAAATTAATAACTGATAACGAATTTAGTTAAATCTAACAACCATACAGGGAATTCCGATATTGAACGATTGCATAATACCATTGGTGAAAAAATTAGGATTTTAGGTATTGTAAATAAGGAACTAAGCATTATCGAAAAAATGCATAAAGCTATCGAATGGTATAATAACAGTTACCATTCGGTTGCAAAAGAAAAGCCTATTAATATACAAGATGGAAATTGTAATAAAAGTAAAATTTATGATCTTTTAAAAAAGGAAAAACTTAGATACATTAGTAAACTTAACACAAAAAGAAGAAATTACACAGAACATAGAACCAGGGATACATTAAAAACTATAAAAGCGCTAGGCATAAAGAACAACCTAAATTCATAAAATCCAAATTCGAGAACATACACCCATCAAATATTAAAAGTAAATATAAATTTTCAGGTAAAATTGATATTCACAATATTCCTGATGTTGTCGACAATACTGACGACCACCCAGGCCTATCTCACCTTTGAGAAGGTCGAGTCAGACTTTGGATACATGGAGATCAAAATAGAAGATGTAATCTTAGTAGAAAATTATGATACAATTTTACATATAATTAATCCTAAGGAAATTGAAAAAATATTAGATGATCTAGAAAATAATATAAAAATGTCTGAAATAGGAAATAAATCAACTCTTTTAATGTATCAATTAAATTTCGTAAAAAATAAAATAAGAACATTAATCCCACATAGACATAAACATAAACACAAATGGTTATACGGCACCATGGATGATAATGATCGGCAAGAAATAGAGGATCATTTAAAAGTAATAGACCAAAACAACCATAATATTATAGAAAATTAAAACTCTCAAATCAAAATTAATAGTAATTTCAACAACACTTTCATAAAACTAAAACAAATAATCGAAAATGACAGATCATTAATCAACGATGCACTGAACGAAATAGATACCCAATATAAAAAACTATACAAACAATTACTTTACACAGACTTTGTACTAAAGCTAAAAATTTTACAAGATAACATTGAACACATACAAGACAATATTGCTTCAGCTAGACTAGAAACAATACACAGCAACATACTTACAAACGAAGAAATCTTAGAATACGATATAGATTTTAATAAATTGCAAAATATTAAACTAGCTACTCTAACTGAAAATAAAACAATTGTTCTACCTAAAATACTAGTAATACCAGTAGGAGATAAGTTCAATAATGAATTAGAATTTGAACCACAAGAAATTGTAAAGTATAATAAGAAAATTTATAAGTTCGAAAACAATAAAGAATTAAAATATTTACAAATATTAAAAAATTGTATATATAGTAGAAATTGTTTAAAAATATATAATAACATAACAGAAATAGTTGTTTTAAAAACAGGACTAGTACTTATAAAAAATCAAATCAATTCAATCTTTAATAATACTTGTGATGAACGTAATTTTAAACTAAATGGAAATTACATTTTTAACTTTAACAACTGTTCAATAGAAATAAATGGAAATGAATATAGTAATAATTTAAGAGAATTTAAACAAAGTTTTATAATACGAAGTTATTTGGATATGAACGAAGGGATTAATTTAAATTTAACATTCAATGACATAATAATAGAACAAATAAAAAACACAGAAGAAATAAAGTATCATAAAAATAATTATTATATCTACTTAAGTTTAATGATCTTTGTAATTTCTATAATAATAATTATAACAATATTTGTAATAATATTCTTTAAAAAATTTAGTTTATTTAAGTTTTCGACTCAGGAGACTCTTAATCATAAGGAGGGAGGAGTTACGCCACAGCTGGTAACCCTACCCCTAAATAGTATAACTGATCTTTAACAGAATTCACTTTATAAATATAAAATTTGAAACAATAAGAACAACTCAATATTCTTAATTTTGTTCTTTCTATTTTTCTTGTTTTTATTTTTCATTTTTTTATTCTTGTACAAAAATGCAATTAAATACATTTTTGTATAATCAGCATAATGAGTTCAATTGCATTTAAACCTTTTTTTACATTTAAATAAAATATGATAGTAATTTGATAAAAGACATATGTCGAAATTATGACACACAAAATTCAGTACGATGATTTGGTAACGAGTATACATATTGTATAAGTGATTTTCGTTTTGTAATTCAATACTGAATTTTGTTTCGAAAGATAATTTCTAATAAAAAATTATAATTAATGTCACAATAAGTAAATTTCATTTTTGAATAAGAATTAAATAAATATGTAATATGAAACTAATGTTGTACACAAATTTAAGTTCGAACAATATTATATTTAAATACTTGTAATTCGAACTCAAATTTGTTGCGAAAGATTTCATATAATTAGTTTAAGATATTGATTATAAATACGATTGTAAAAAATTAGAGAAAGCAGAGTCTTAAGATTCCCTTCAAAGAAATAAGAAGTAAATAAAATTAATTTCTAAAAGTTAATTTGTGTTTTATATTTAAATATAGAATTTTAAAAAAATAAGTGAATTAGAATTTAGATCAAGTCAAGAAACGGTCAGTCGATGCAAGCGATTTATAAATACCCTACACCTATTTGGTTCAAATTTAATGAAATATCCATAAGTCATGTTAACACTATAAAAGCTGTTATTAATATCGTAAGACATAGCTAACCAAATTAACTTTATAATACTAAAAACATTTTCCAATTACACTATCTATTAAAAAAATAATACAAATTCTTACTAAATTATCTATTCAAAAATATTAAAAAACAAAAAAAAACTTGAAATAAATGGAAATATATTTATTCTATTTTTAATAATTAAAATTTTTCAAAATTGCAATAAATAAAAAATAATAAAATAATAAAAATTAAAAAAAAGAAATGTAATCGTTTATTAAAAAAATATTTTGTTTTTAATTTATAAAATATTATACATAATATGTTTTATGGTAAAATTCTTAGCCTTTTAAAAATAAAAAAGTGTTAAATAAAAATGGAAATAGGAAAGAACCCTCGTGCATCAAATTTAAAGTTTCTATCTTTAAGACTTTCAAAGATAAGCTTTTTAATTTTGGGATTTCTTAGGAGGCACCTGAATTACCACTACATTTAAGTCTAAATTTCGATATCCATAAGTCATGTTATTTTAGAAATACAAAATATATTCTTTGGCTTCGAAATTATAATCGTTCGGCCTAAAATCGATCAAAATTTTCTAATTTCCAAACACATTGTACAAACTCGACCAGAACAAATTCCCATGGTACTTTCATTACTAGTAACCTATAGTTTAAATTTCATCAAAATAGCGGCATTATTTTTTGAGTTATAGTGTTATTAAATTATATGTTTGCTAGCCCTTGAACTTTTCAAAGGTTCCGAACCACCACTCTGATTGATCCAAAATTAGAGGGACACACAGGAAATAGTAAAGAACACCTATGTGCCAAAGCTTCTACATTTGTTTCAAGTTACTATCTTTATTAATTCGAAAATATGCTTTAAGGTCCTCGGAACTGAGTGGCTGGTCCCCACCCACTACTCCAATTGGGCTCAATTTTCAAAGACACTAAGGAAATCGAATGAGACACCCTCGTACCAAATTTGGAGGTTCTACCTTCATTGGTTTCGGAATTATGCTCGTTTTGCCTAAATTCGATCAAAAAGTTCATGGTCCAATCCCGAACTTAAGCAATCCCCGAAGTAGTTTCATTACTAGTAACCTACAGCACAAATTTGATGAAGGTAGCGTCATTAGTTGTTGAGTTATCGTAATTTTTTATATAAGTTCGTTAGCCCTTCGATTCGTTAGCCGATTTCGCCCATATGCAATCCCCGCCGTACTTTCAGTCCTAGTAACCTACAGTTAAAATTTCATCAAGATAGCTCCATTATTTTTTGAGTTATCGTGCCTACGGACGGACGGACGGACGGACGGACGGACAAAAGACATCGGCAGAACAAAAGACATCGCAAAATACATACATACATATGTATATTTTATAACGTATTTACATACTTAGAGGGTTTTTTATGCGGAATGGAATATGAATTTTGAAGGCTTATTTATATACTTTTCCATAATATATTTTACCTGGCTTTTTCCCTTTTTGAATTCTAAATTAAATAATAAAATAATAAAACAAATTTTCAATAAGATAAACAAAAATTTTTAATTATATTTTTAATATTTCTTCTAGAATCCGAACTCATTGTCCGAACTTGACCAAAACCAATTCCCATGGTACTTTCATTACTAGTAACCTAGAGTTTAAATTTCATCAGTGGCATTATTTTTTCAGCCATGCTGTTTTTAAGATATATGTTCTTTAGCCCTTGAACTTTTCAAAGGTTCCAGAACCCGAAATCATGGTACGATTTCGCCCATATGCAGTCCCGTCATACTTTCAATACTAGTTAACCCTTATACACAATTGGAACGTTCTATCTTAATTTTAAGTAACTATTTTCATTAATTTCGATGATAAACTTTTAAACCTTGGGGGGTCTAAGAGGGGTATTGAACCACCTATCTGAATGATCCAAAATTAGAGGAGCCGCACAGGAAATAGTAAAGAGCATTCATGTGCCAAATTTAAAAATTCTAAATTTGTTTGAAGTTACTCTCTTTGTTAATTTCAAAGCTTTAAGGTCTTCGGAACATTGTGGCTGGTCCTCAACCCACTACCTCAATTGGTCCCAAATTTCAAGGACACTTAGGAAATAGAAAGAGACATCCTGATACCAAATTTGGAGGTTCTATCTTCATTGGTTTTGTAATTATGCTTGTTTGGCCTAAATTCGATCAAAAAATTCTAAGTTTCGAACCAATTGTCCATTCCTCTCCGTACGCAATCACCGCCGTTGTTTCATTATCAATACCCAACAATACAAATTTTATAAAGATAGCGTCATTAGTTGTTGAGTTATCGTGATTTATTATGTATCTTCGTTAGCCCTTAGAAATGATTAAAAGGTTCAGAATCCGAACCCTTGGGCTGATTTCGTCCATATGCAGTCCGCGCTGTACTTTTAATACTAGTTAACCCTTGTACACAAGTGGAACGTTCTTTATTAATTTTAAGTTACTATTTTTAGTAATTTCGATTATAAGCTTTTAAACCTTCGGGTTACTGAACCACCACTCCAATAGATCCCAAACACACAAGAAATAGTAAAGAACAACCTTGTGCCAAATTTGAAGCTTCTACATGTTTTCAAGTTGCTATCTTTATTAATTTTAAAGATATGCTTTAAGGTCTTCAGAAATGTGTGGCTGGTCCTCGACCGACTACTCCAATGGGACCCAAATTACAAGGACACTAAGGAAATAGGAAGGGATACCCTGATACCAAATTTGGAGGTTCTACCTTCATTGGTTTCGGAATTATGCCAGTTTGGCTTAAATTCGATCAAAAAGTTCTAGGTTCCGAACCCATGGTCCAATCTCGATCGTATCCAATCCCCGCCTTAGTTTCATTACCAGTAACCTCCAGCACAAATTTGATGAAGATAGCGTCATTAGTTGTTGAGTTATCATGATTTTTTATATATGTTCGTTAGCCCTAGGACCGATTAAAAGGTCCAGAATCCGAACCCATGGGCCGATTTCGCCCATATGCAGTGCTCGTTATATTTTCAATACTAGTTAACCCTTGCATACAATTGGAACGTTCTATCATAAAGTAATTATATACATAGAGTATTCACGTAGAAGAAAAAAGTTAGACAAGTAGAAGAAAAAAGTTAGACAACAGCATAACTCAAAAAAAATGCCGCTATTTTGATGAAATTTAAACTCTAGGTGACTAGTAATAAAAGAACCATGGGAATTGGTTCTGGTCGAGTTCGGACAATGAGTTTGGATTCTCATAGCTTTTGATTTAATTTTTATTATATCATATATTTCACTAGCAGACTTACCCGGCGTTGCCCGGGAACGTGCAAATTGTAAAAAAGCAAGTTTCGGTCAATTTTTTGAAGTACTACTTTGGTTAAAAAGAAAGCCTCAAAAAAATATTTATGGAGCTCCGTTAACCCATTGTGGCCCAGCAGCTTTTTAATGGTTTTTTCGTTGCTTTGCTATAAATTAGAAATGATTTAACCGATTGACTTCAAATTTTGTTTATGTGTTCCTCTTTGAGAATGGAATGTTCTTTGAGAATTGAAATGAATGTTCACTCTATTAACAGACTTGAAATTTGTTAACACATGCCGACCCGATTTGTAAGTAAATTACGTCCAATTTTTGAAAGTAGGTAAAACTTCTTTGAATTTGGGCAATGTTTAAAAACATGTTTTGTCGAGTTCTTTTAACCGATTGCGAAACAAAAACTTTAGAAAACAGTTTGCAAAAAAAACAATTTTTTCCTCCTTGACGATAGAGTTGAGGGTGGTGGGTTTCCGACGAATAATGTTAACTGAACTAAAATTTTTATTTTTATTATTATTTAATAATTACGAAAAATTTCTAGTGAAATTTGATAAATTTGTTGAAAAATTGCTGGAATAATTAAAAACAAGTAAAGAAACAGTCAGTCGGTGCAACCGACTTAGAAATACCCTACACCTATTTGGTTCAAATTTAAGGACATATCCATAAGTCATTTTAACACCATAGAAGCTGTTATTAATTTGATCGTAAGTCATAGCTAACCAAATTAACTGTATAATACTAAAAACATTTTCTAATTACACTATCTATTAAAAAATACTACAAATTCTTACTAATTAATCTATTTAAAAATATTAAAAAACAATTATTCCAATTCAATTACAAAATGAAAAAATTCTAATTATTAAATTTTGTGATAAAAAGATAATCAAAGCATAATATATTTAATAATCCAAATTTTTAAAAATTGCAATTATTTTAAATGGTTAGTTTATATACCTAATAGAAAAGCTTATAAACGCAAAATATGCAATAAATAGTATTTCTAAAATACAATTACAAATTTAGACCTTTTCATATAATTCATTTAAATATAAAAATAAATTTTACATAAATGCAGCAAGTACCTTTGAACATAGCTGAACCACTACAATTAAGTCTAGATTTCGGAGACACATAGGACATAGGAAATATATTCTTTGGCTTCGAAATTAAACTCGACCACAACCAATTCCCATGGTACTTTCATTACTAGTAATCTACTGTTAAATTTCATCAAAATACCGGCATTATTTTTTGAGTTATGGTGTTTTTAAGATATATGTTTGTTAGTCCGTGAACTTTTCAAGGGTTCCTGAACCCGAAATTATGGTACGATTTCGCCCATATGCAGTCCCGTCATACTTTCAATACTAGTTAACCCTTGTACACAATTGGAACGCTCTATCTTAATTTTAAGTTACTAGTTTTATTAATTTCGATGATAAGCTTTTACACATTGGGGGGTCTAAGAGAGGTTCTGAACCACCACTCCAATTGATCCCAAATTAGGGGGGCACGCAAGAAATAGTAAAGAACACCCTGGGCCAAATTTGAAGCTTCTACATTTGTTTCAAGTTACTATCTTTATTAATTTCGAAAATATGCTTTAAGGTCTTCGGAAATGTGTGGCTGGTCCCCGACCCACTACTCCAATGGGACCCAAATTCACAAGACACTTACGAAATAGGAAGGGACACCCTGATACCAAATTTGGAGGTTCTATCTTCATTGGTTTCGGAATTACGCTCGTTTGGCCTAAATTCGATCAAAAAGTTCTAAGTTCCGAACCCATGGTCCAATCCTTACCGTACTTAATCACCGCCGTAGTTTCGCTGCCAATAACCTACAGCACAAATTTCATGAAGATAGCCTCATTAGTTGTTGAGTTATCGTGATTTTTTATATATGTTCCTTAGCCCTGACATCGATTTAAAGGTCCGGAATCCGAACCGTTGGGCTGATTTCGTCCTTATATAGTCCGCGCTGTACTTATAGTACTAGTTAACCCTTGTACACAATTTGAACGGTCTATCCTAATTTTAAGTAACTATTTTTAGTAATTTCGATTATAAGCCTTTAAAACTTGGGAGGTCTGAGAGGGGTACAGAACCACCACTCCAATTGATCCCAAATTAGGGGAACACGCAAGAGATAGTAAAGAACACCCTTGTGGCAAATTGGAAGCTTCTACATTTTTTCAAGTTGTTATCTTTATTAATTTTAAAGATATGCTTTAAGGTCTTCGGAAATGTGTGGCTGGTCCCCGACCCACTACTCCAATGGGACCAAAATTCACAAGACACTTAGGAAATAGGAAGGGACACCCTGATACTAAATTTGGAGGTGCTATCTTCATTGGTTTCGGAATTATGCTCGTTTGGCCTAAATTCGATCAAAAAGTTCTAGGTTCCAAACCCATGGTCCAATTACGACCTTACGCAATTCCCGAAGTAGTTTCATTACTAGTAACCTACAGCACAAATTTGATGAAGATAGCGTCATTAGTTGTTGAGTTATCGTGATTTTTTATATTTGTTCATTAGCCCTGAAACCGATTAAAAGGTCCAGAATCCGAACCCATGGGCCGATTTCGCCCATATGCAATCCCCGCCGTACTTTCAGTCCTAGTAACCTACAGTTAAAATTTCATCAAGATAGCTCCATTATTTTTTGAGTTATCGTGCCTACGGACGGACGGACGGACGGACGGACGGACGGACGGACATGGCTATATCGACTAAGGCGGTCACGCTGATCACAAATATATATACTTTTCCATATCTAGCTCGCTTCCTTTAGGTGGTTACAAACACCATACCAAAGTTAATATACCCCTTTACCTATTCTATAGGTGTAGGGTATAAAAAGCGTTTTAAAAAAATTTCTTTATTACATTTTAAAATTAACATGTACACCGTGTGTAATTTTTGTGTTAACTTTTTTGAATAACATCAACTTAAATTAAAACTACATTGAGTGACGGGGCAACGTGCGCCGGGTAATATGTAGTTTACATATAAGTATTATTATATAAATTTTTTTAAAAATATTATGTATTTAATCATAATATAAATGAATTTGAATTTTTTTATTTTTAAATTTTATTTGAAGAAAAACTTCAATTTTACACTGAAATCTATTTTTAAAGAACAACAACTGCAAAGTAGATAAAAAAACAAAGACTTACGAAAAATTTATGGGAAAATGTTATGTTATTTAAATTTAAGGATATTATTATTCGGATTCTTTATTAGCTTTGTTTTTATTATTTTTAATATTATCTCATTTAGAAAATAATAGTGCAAAATATTTGAAACTATTTAAGGAGAGCAAAAAAATTAGTCTTATTAATTAAATGAGCTTTTGGAATAAAGGTAAACTTGCGATAATACCAAAAAAATTGAAAAATTTCATTGAATCTTTGTGCAAAACGCGTAAACAGGTCAAAACCAAATTAAACCTGTGGGTTTTTATAATTAAAATGCTGGTATAAAATTTTCAATAAAATTATTTTAATCGTTTAAGCAAATAAAATTTATAGAAAACTTGATGGCGGCGTCGTGGAAAACGCGTTAATCGAACTTAACTAAAACTTTTTGCAGCCTCTTTTTTTGACTGCAAAATCAACCTGTAAAATTGGACAATAATCAGCAAGACAAAATTTTTTGGAAGCCCGCCAAGCCGAAGTGGGTTAATTCATTCCAACCAAATTTATACAACTACTTTCGGTTGCTAAGAGTTACATTTGTGCAGAATTTTAAGTCAATCGGTCAAACCGTGTTGACTCAACATCAAAAACATTGTAAAGGCTTCTTTGCGCCTTCGTGCCCGAATGGGTTAAGCGAACTCAACAAAAATTTGTGTCAGCCTCTCTTTTCGACTGCAAAATCACCTTGTAAAATTGGACACAAATCGGAAACACAAAATTTTTTGGAAGCCCGCCAGACCGAAATGGGTTAATTTATTCCAACCAAATTTATAAAACTATTTCCGGTTGCTAAGAGGAACATTTGTGCAAAATTTCAAGTGAATCGGTCAAACTGCTTTGACTCGACATCAAAAACATTGAAAAAGCTTTATTGCGCCCTCGTGCCCAAACGGGTTAACCGGACTCAACAAAAATTTGTCTCAGCCTCGTTTTTTGACTCCGAAATCACCCTGTAAAATTGGACATAAATCGGAAACATAAAACTTTTTGGAAGCCCTCCAGGCCGAAATTGGATAATTTATTCTAACCAAATTTATATAGCTCAAACCGTTTTGACTCAACATCAAAAAAACCGAAAAGCTTAAACGGATCTGGAGCCGCAACCTGTTGACTTATTAAAATCTGACATAGTCTATGTAACCCCCCGGGCTCTCAGAATTATTCCTTTAAAATTTTGTGACAATCGGACCAGTGGTTTTCAAGCGAATCCTGGACAAACAAACAAAGAAATTTTCTTCTTTATATATTAGAATTGATGCCATAGGTGATATAATAATTATTACCATATTATTACCATAGGTGATATATAATTAACACATTGTATACGATACTTAAGCTATATGCAAAGGTACTAGCAGCATTTATGTAAAATTTATTTTTATATTTAAATGAATTATATGAAAAGTTCTAAATTTGTAATTGTATTTTAGAAATACATTTATTGCATATTTTGCGTTTAAAAGCTTTTCTAATAGATATATTACCTAACAATTTAAAATAATGGCAATTTTGAAAACGTTTAATTATTAAATATATTATGCTTTGATTAGCTTTTTATCACAAAATTTAATAATTAAAATTTTTTCAGTTTTGTAATTGAATTGAAATAAATATATTTTCATTTATTTTAAGTTTTTTTTTGTTTTTTAATACTTTTAAATAGATAAATTATTAAGAATTCGTAATATTTTTGAATAGATAAAGTAATTAGAAAATGTTTTTAGTATTATAAAGCTAATTTGGTTAGCTATGTCTTCCGATCAAACTAATAACAGCTTTTAAGGTTTTAAAATGACTTATGTATATCTAACTAAATTTGAACTAAATAGGTGTAAGGAATTTCTAAGTCGGTTTTACCGACTGACTGTTTCTTTACTTGTTTTTGTTTAAAAAAAACATTTTTGTGACATCGATATTTGCAATATTTTTTGCATAGCTACTACACATTGTTGTTGTTTTTTTGAATAAAAAAGCGGAATTGACATTTGAAACAATATAATGTGGTGCAGTGGTTGTAATCAAGTTTGTAACACAAACAAAGAATGTTATGATAAAAATATGTTTGCTAAAATTTAAAATATTATCTTTCTTAATACAAATAACTAAGGTATTTAACAATTTTTTTTTTAACATTTCAAACATCGATTTAACATTTCAAACATTTTACATAACAAAAGTTTCTTTTGTAATAACATTTGTTTTTCTCACGAACCTCATGACCATACGTAGAACATCATTTTCATTGTACTAAAAAATTTAAACTTAGGAAAATATATAAACAAAATATTTCAAAACCATTTTGTACTATTTTCAAAACGTAGATAGGTTATACCATCGGCTAAATATGTAATGTTCAGTGTCCAGTTGGCTCTCTACTAAAATTAACTTTTTTCTTTCCATTTTTTGTGTCCATTTTTTCATATTAATATTTCTAACTTTATTATTTTATATATGTACCTAAGGTGTATAAATTTTTTTGCACATTTTACCATTTTTTAATTTCCTCTTTTTAGTTATTCTCTTAACATGTATTTTTTAGTTAATAAATAAAAAAAAATACGTATATGACGTTAAAATGGAATACATGGAGTATCATATAATATACATTCGTATTGTAAAAAGCATGATGGTACGAAGTACGTACCAATAAATAAGTACCTAGGAATAGGTATTACTAAAGAACTTTTGTTTTGGAATTTTTGGAGGTATGAATATGCTTAGTTTAAAAAGTATTGTTATCGAATGTAGACGCACTAAAAGTTAAGAGAAAAGTTGACATTAATAATTTGTATTTTTTGTAAAACTTAAATTACGCATTTTTTTTTATTATCTTTCAAATTAAAATTTAATCACTTCATTATTTAAAGTGATCGAGCAGCTGTTGTTCTTACAACCATAAACTTTATAGCAAGTTAAAAATAAGAGGGGAAACAGGTGTAAGGTGTGCTGGAGTATGAAGCAAAATATACCATAGTCAAAATAAATGCTCCGGATTAGACCAATCATCAATTATAGTTTTAAATGTGAATCCCAATATCAAATTTATATGTGATGAGTGTGTTTTATACATCCAAAATGTTGATATGGTGGTTCAAAACATAGATTGCTCAGTCAAAAAAAATAGTGATTATTTAAAAGAATACAAGGCTGAATTTGAATGTACATTAAAGAAAAATGAACAAGGGGTTATCCAATTACTAAAAGTTATCGAAGGAAGATATTAAGAGAGGTTAGAGCAAATAAAAAAGAACAAGTGAAATTGAGAAGATTTGTCAACCTACGGAAACCTTCAAATCGAAGGATGAAAATATGAATACCAATCTTAAAAATACTATATCTAAGAAGAATGAACTGTGTAGCTAATTAAAAAATTTTAAACAATGAAAACAAAAAAATATAAATATGGGTCAAAATATTTCATTTGCTGAAATTTTAAAAAGTGTAAGCAATAAAACTATACCACGAATAAAACTATACCACCAATAAAACCAGGTGTACCACTGGTTTTTAAACCTAAACAAAAGCAAAAATGCCAATTAACTAAAATAAATTTATGTAAACAAATAGATCTAATAAATTTAATGAAAAAAATTGTGATAAATAGAAAAAATGGAATGGTGCTTATTGGAACCGAAACAAAAGAAGAACGGATAAAATAATAAATAAACTTTAAAATAAGATGAAAGATTATGAAATTATGGTGCCAGTTGAAATTAAAGCAAACATTGAAGTTTCACCTATAAGTGTTAAATATACTGAAGAAGAACTAATTAACAAACTTAAGGTACAAAATGCTTATTTAGAGCACAGTTCTATGAAGGTGATGAAAATATAACAAGCCAAATATAATTCTATAATAGAAATTGATAAAGACTCTTTCCGAGAAGTGATTGAAATGAAAATGTATCAATAGGATGCCAGCGTTGTAATGTTTTCAATGCTTTGAGAGTTATACGACGCTACAAATTTAAGACGTTTAATCTACAAGAGAAAGTAATTTAAAACAAAAAATTGGGTGTTAGCCATCAATCATAGCTTAGAAAGAAAACAAAATCTCAATTGCTTTGGATATTAATAATACAAACAACAAAAAGGGCAATAACAATACTAAATATAATAATATTAAAAACATGTATATGACAGAATGTATATGGATATGCTGGATGTTAACACGGTTAATATTAAAAATTCAAATGATGATACTAGAATTACATTTAACTCAGCGACACTGAGTTATCATGTTCTTTCAGACTTTAAAACTGATCGATTTGGATTTGATATCACTATGCACGATATTCCAAACTTAGATCATAAAGCAATCTCTGATGAAATTAAAGCAGTACTTAGAAACCTTAAAGCGATGGTGTTCAAACCAATAACGAGTACGAACTATGTTAAATATTCATATCTACTGGAATATCACTTGCGTGGACATAATTGCGTAAATATTGATGAATTGGTTGAAGCAATAAATTATTTCAAAGGCATATGTACAAGTGATTAAGAACATAAGAATTAGAAAAAATAATCACTGGATGTCGAAAGAAATAATAAAATTAATAGATCATAAAAATAGTTTGTATAAGAAACATAAGCAGTACCCTAATATTGTGGAGTGTAAGAGAAATTATAATTTGATAAAAACAAGGTGAATGCATAGATAAAGAAAGCAAAACAAAGTTATTTTAATAGAAAATTGCAAGCAGCTGGTAAAAAAACTAGAAAGATTTGGAATGTTTTGAACTCTCAGATAGTATTAGTTATGTAGCCAACGGCTTCAAAGGTATTTTAGTAATGTTGGAAAAAAATTAGCTGACAAAATACAAATTAAAGAAGAAAATTTTGTAAAAAAATCGAATAAATGTAAGTTCCATGTTCCTGGTACCTACTACTGAAAAAGAAGTATGTAATGTTATAATAGAGCTGAAAAACAATTCACCTGGCTCTAATAACACTGCCTCAAAAGACTTAAAAGCTGTAGCTAATATAATATCTCCGATAATTAGTTACTTTATTAATGATAGTTTTCGCACTGGAATTTATCCTAATTCATTAAAATGTAGCACTGTGATTCCAATATGCAAAAGTGGCTCTCCTTTGGGAACATCTAATTATTGGCCTATAACACTAACCAAAAATATTCAAAAAAATAATTAATAAAAGAATATGTGACTTTATTAAATTACTATGTGGATTTGACATCAACCAATTTGGCTTTCTAAAATTGCATGACACTGATGTATGTGGCACAATGGTCGTGTTGTTCAAATATATTAAAAAAGAAAATAAACACCTTAATAAACAAAGCAATCAAGATATTCTACATGTTAAATTGGCGTACTCCGACTGATGAGATATAAATAAAAATATGGGATTCCTTAGTTAGATGAATTAATAATTTTTCTAATAAAATTTCTTGCAACACAAGAAATATGGATAAGTTATGTCATGAAAAAACTCGAACTGAATTAGCTGAAAACAGTAATTTTTGTTCTTCAATAAGAATTTACAACTATCTTCCTGAGAAAAAAAACAAATGTAATATAAGTAGCTTCACGTTGAAATTGAAATCTTTATTAAACGAGGAAGATTATAGTTGCCCTTGTCAACTTTTAGATACCCGTGCGTGTATTAAATAAATAAGAAATTCTTAAATTGCAATTGAACTGTTTGACAGAAAATTCAAAATATTTGTTTTTTTATATTTAATTGAAAAAAAATTAATAAAAAAAAAATGAATTAAAAAAACAATATGAATTTAAAAAAAAAAATATGCTCTCAACGAGATTCGAACCCACACTTTCCAATAAACGTCTTAACCACTAAGCCATCGACTTTATATTCATCTCAATTTTTTTTTAAATTATTATAGTTGCGATGGTATCAATTCTTTGTTTTGAATAACTGTTTTGAATTTTTTTGAAAATGTATTAAAAAAAATAAATAATTTATAAATGAGAATTTTAAGATGAATTTAAAAAAAAAAAAAATTTTGCCCCAGCCAGAAATCGAACCGAAACGTTTTTACTACTAGTACCATATCCTAACCACTACACCATAGAACAATAAATAATGTGTCTACAAAACGAGTTTTTATTTATCTTAATTTTTTTTTTAAATAATTGTAGTTGCTATAGTAACAATTGTTTGTTTTAAATAACAGTTTTAAATAAGCGTAGTTACTATGGTATCAATTGTTTGTTTTAAATAACAGTTTTGAATTTTTTTATAGAAATATTAAAAAAAATTAATAATTTTTAATATAAATGAGTCTTCTGTCTAATTTTTTATAAAATAAAATTTTTTCAAACATAAAATAAATACATATATTTTATTAAAAAAAAATAGATAAAAAAAATGAATTTAAAAAAAAAAAAAAATTTGCCTTAGCCTGCATTCGAACCGAGACATTTTTGCTACAAGTAAGATGTCCTAACCACTACACCATGAATCGATTAATAATTAGACAACAATTTGTTTGTTTTTATATTTGGTTTCTATTTCGTTATTAATTTTAAAAATACTCATAAAATATCGAAAAATTTGTATGGCAGCTACCCGAAGCCTTTCTCCGATTTTAACCAAAAACAATAGGGAACCTACAAATAGTCTAAAAATTACTTTGTGAAAGTTTCAGAACTCTAGCTCTTATAGTTTTTGAGTTATCGTGCTGACGGACGGACGGACGGACACACGTAGCTAGATCAATTCACTTTTCGATGCTGATTCGATACGTACCCTTGACACTATATCTAGCTTTTATATTTCGATGCGTTACAAACGGAGGAGTAATTTTAATATACCCGAAAGATTGTTAGAATTATAAGTAAAACTATAAATTAGTCTATAATTATAATATAATAATATGTATACATAATTTGTGTATTTTTTCTCTATATAAATGTAAATATATTTATTATAATTGCTAAGACTTTAGTAGTATAGCTGTGCCGGTTCTAGACCATTTTTTGTCGGCCATCTTGGATTTTATATGTTCCTCCTAATGCAATTTGTGTCCTACTCTTTGTTAGAGCAGTTTTTTTGTTTTAGAATGAGAAGAATATATAAATATATGGTCCTCCTAAAAGTATGTAATTTTTGTCCTACTCTTTGTTATAACGGGGTTTTTGTTTTAGAATGAGAAGATTGTAGATGTTTCTCCAACAAGTATGCAATTTGTGTCCTTCTCTTTATAGTAACGGATTTTGTTGTTTTAAATTGAGAAGAATAAGGTTTGTGACTTTGATGTGGATTGAATTGAAATTAAAAGAATAAGATTTGGGACGTTGGTGTGAATTGAGTTCAAACAAAAATTATACAGACATATAGATAAAGCAAGTAGAACAAAAAAAGTCAATAAAAATTCTCGTGATTTTTTCTTAAAACCATTGCCCATAGAATTACTAGTACTAAAATGGCAATATTTACTAGTTTCTCCGCGATTCATTTCATTTTGAAAGTGAAATATAAAAGAAACTTTCAAGTACATACTTCAAAGTTAAAAGTAAATGAAAACAAATTAGAAAATATTATATTCAAAAAATGTGTGTATTGTTGTGCTCTTTGAAGTTTTTTAAAAAACATTAAATTAAGTAAAGATAGGTAATTAAATAAAGGGATATCTAATCTAATTAATCTTAATAATATGAGAAGAAAGTGTTACTTAAAGATTTTTTTTTTATTTCTTGAGGTTTTACAAATTTCAGCCAATTTTTTTTAAAATATTTTAAAGGTATTTTCCTTTTGGTTTCTTCTTTCCATTTTTAGGTATTATTAAGTGACCCTTTTGTAAATTTAGCAAAACATTGTCTATTTTTGAATAGAATCAATTTGAAAATGATATTGTAATGCTAAAATTTTTAAATAATAAGTAAAATTTTGATTGAATAAAAAAAGGGTAAAGAAAAAACTTTTTAATTCTTTATTCGGAAACGTTAAATTATTTGAAACAGAAATCAAATTCCTCCTTACGGTTAACATAAATGTAGAATTCATATTTGCAAAAGGTTCGTTCATATTCAAAAATGGCTAAAAATGTTTATATATTCACGAAAGACTATAAATACTTTTTGTTTGTTCAAAAAATTATGATTTGTTTTTGATTTACTTATTTTCATTTCCACGATGAATAAATACCTGGAGATAAATCAAAATACATATATATTACATATATAAGTTAATTAAAATTAACCTAAAAATATACTTGATTCCTTTATTTTTAAAAATAATTGATTGCAATTTCTTCTTCCTTTTTCAAATTTTTTTCTTGATGTTTTGTTCAATTATATATTTAATATTAAGAAGTAAATTTTTAAAATAAAAGTAAATTAAATCAATTTTAGCCATAGTAAATATGTTTATTTGAAATAACTTACATATACAAACTTTCCAATCCAAATGTATTTCTATGTAAAATGTAAACAAAAAAACTAATGAGAAACTGCCTAATAAACATTCTCATTTACTCAAATTTAAACAATGACAGAAGAAGTAGCCGTACCATTTGTATACGCATATGAAAATGTATATGTATTTTTTTGTCTGAATACCTCAGGATAGGAAATCACATTAGAAGAAAAGAGTCGGGAACATTCTTTTGCCTTTCTAGTACTAGTAATTCTATGCCATTGCCCAATATGCTATCTCTTTCTGACTAATGCTTTCTTCAACTATTCATAGAGTTTGTCTTTATAGTTTTTCTGGGTATCACAAAATATGTGGGAAATGTATCAAATAATACGGTTATTAAACTTTAATGACAAAATACAAGTTTATATAGAAAAATTTTAAAAATAACCTCTGTTTTCTTTTATTTTTTATTACTTTTTTTAAATAAAACTTATTTACTAGTTAAAATTTCTTATACCTTATATAAAATTTTGAATTTGCCGACTGTATCAAACCATTTAACCAAGTATCAAACTATTAATATCCCCAATACAAGATTTGAGTTAATTTTTTTTTTTAATGAAAATGTGTATGTTAATTATTACAATATTGCGATATCATTTGCATGATTAAAAAATTAATTTTTTTTTTTTTAAGTTTTAAAAACCTCAATATTTAAAAAAAAAATTAAAATTTAATTTTTTAGAAATTTAAAACTGATTAGTCATTTGAGTACAAACACTGAAGAAGTCTGCAAGTAGTACACGAAATCAGAAATTAAAACGAAATACGCGTATCTGTTAAGTTAAGCTAATTTGGTTAAATTAAAGGAAACTATTCGATTTTTTAAAAATAAAAATTTTAAATATTTTACCAAAACGCTGTAAATGATAAAATAAAATTAAAAATATATTTAATAAATTTATAACTGATTAGTGGTTTTAAGAATCTTAACAAATAACTTTTGTTGTTGTATTAATATTTTATATTTTAAATTATATATTTATATAATATAAGTTATATTATAATATGAATTATAATTAAATTATAATATATTAAAAGTTATATTTTAAATATTTTATATATTCAAAAAATAAATTCCAAATCTTACATAACTTTTAGAAAAACTAATTCTTTAAAGTTTTAATATGTAAATTTTTAAAATCTTATATGTTGAAAAATCAGGGTAAATTACATTAGTCTTTCAATGTGGTAATACCAGAAACTATATAAGCTTTAATATATAATATGATCAATAGACGTGTTGATCAAGTCAAATGTATTGAAATGTCTGTTTGTGTTTATTTACATGTGTTTATATTTTAATATGATTTTATGAAAAAAACTCTAAAAGATGGTGTAGGTAATTTTTTCATAGATTATTTTCAATGGCTAAGATTTTATATTTTAACCCTTAAAGTTTCATTGTGAAATTACCTATTAAATTGCGGTTACTAGTTTCAAAGGGGTTCAAAAGTTAAAGCCAAAAAGTTATAAAAGAAAAATTTTAATTTGTCGTTTTATTTTCATAAATTTAAAGTAATAAATTATTACTTTCCCAACAAATTTTTAGTAGATTAGGTTTTCAATACTTTATACAGAGACATAAAATTAAAATTTTACTCTAATTTATCTTTTTATTTATTTAAAATTTTTAAAAATTTCTAATTTATCTGTTTTTTCCAATGAAAAATTTAAATAATTTATTTTTGTTTATTTTATTACACATTTAATTTTTTTATGTTTTCCTAGAATTATAGTTCTACATTTGTTTTGTTTTTATAGTTTTATGTTATAGTTTGTACATAGACTCTTAGTTTTAAGAACCTACATAGTAGCAAAGATAATGATAAATACAACTAGATGTGCACTCTCATATAAAAAATTTTTTAAAAAATAAAACCCTAATATGGGTCTATTATCAACATACATTCATACACGTTAAAAATTAAAAAAGCTTTTAAGAGAGTTAAAAATATAAATAAGTCACGTGACTGTCGATTAACTATAGTATAAAGATTTAAAGAAGATAATTTGAGAAGAATTTTTTATTTGTATTTTGTAAGCATGTATATGAATACGATATGTATACATGCTATTAAATATTATGGTTAAATGAAGTTTAATAGATTTTTATTTTACTTCACAAAAAGGTTTTTAGATAAAGATTTAAAGAAGATAATTTGAGAAAGAATTTTTTATTTGCATTTTTTTTTGTAAGCATGTGTATGAATGCGATATGTATATATGTATTAAATATTATTATTGAATGAAGTTTAATAGATTTTTTTTTTTCTTCACAAAAAGGTTTTTAGATAAAGATTTAAAGAAGATAATTTGAGAAAGAATTTTTTATTTGCATTTTTTGCATAGATTTCTATTTTCTGAATTTAAAAGATCATATACTCATCCGATGGCTCCAAAAAATAACGACGTAAGTCAAGTTTGATATGACGATTAAAATATTTGTCTTAGGTATAAGTAAATTCATATCTTTTTTTTTACTTGTTAATTTTTTATAATTAAATTTCTTATAAATAATATTTTTTTGGTTTTAAGTATAGTTACAACGAAACAAAATTAAAACAAGGTAGAATGTAAACCAAAGGTACGCCTTCTTATATTAGCATTTTTAGGAGAAATAAAGAAAGAAAAATTCTTGAAGATCACAGAATAATTGTTTTAAATATTTTTCAACGGTTTTTTCAATTTTAGATTTAAAATCGCGAATTTTAATTTGTATTCTTAATTTATTCAAAAAAATAACCAAGTTATAATAAAATATATTTCCAATATTTTTGAACTCATTTATCTTAAAACATCATTTTAGATTTACATCGTTATAATTTGGAGCCATCGATATATTATAATTTCATAAATCGTATTTATTCATTTTTCAAAATTTAAAAAAAAAATAAAGTCAACAAAGCTTTTATTTTGTTTTTTTAAGCTTTTTTTTTTATTTCTTTCTTTTTATTTTAAAGAGCTTGAATTTTAAGGTTTTTGTTTTATATGGACTGTGCATCTAGTTGTATTCATTATCTTTGATAGTAGCTACATGTTTATAATATTTTTAATTTCGTTTTTTTAAAGGGCTTTTTATGCCGAATTGAACGTTATTCATTTTATTTATTATATAACTTCAATTCGGGTTTTTCCCTTTTCTAAAAATATAAAATGAAAATTGAATTTTAATTATTCATTGTGTTTTTATTTTTTAATTAAACCAAATTTTTCAGATTTTACTTTTTTACTTTTCCCGTCTCATCTGTTTAATTTTATTTTTCAACAAGTATTCATTTTTATAGACGATGTACGGAATTTTAATTGTACACACTAAATATCCAATATTCATTTTGTTAAAATTCCTAAATTTAGTCTATTCTTAAAATTCATTTGATAGCAAAAAACAAATTCGTTTGTCTGCTCTTCACTATCATGTTATATTATTTCAATACCTAAAGAGGTAAAATGAATATTTTAAAAAGAAAAATTTGATTGAATATTAGAAAAAAAAATATTTATGCATACATACATATTGTATTGTATTATTTATATTTGATTAAGTTAAGCTAGTTAAATATATATTTTCATTGGTATTTGGTATTATCGGTATTATATTGAAACACACAAACAAATTAAAAGATAATATGAATGTACCATCTCTAAAACTTTTTTTTACTTTTTTTTTAAGAAAATAATTATAATATAAAACAATGTGTAGGATGAGAAAGGTATATGTTTTTTGTAATGTTAATATCGTTTTAACTCTTTCGTGGGGCATTGGATTTCATAAAATATAGTAAGAGTTTTTTTCTACTTGCTTTATCTATATATGTATAATTTTTTTTGGTTGAAACTAGTATATGTTCTATCACTTGGTTTATGAATGTGGATTGAATTGAAACGAGTATTAGTTTTGAAGTAAAGTAAAATTGAAAGATAAAATTTAATTTCAATGATTAGTGGTGATATTTGCAATTAATTTAATTTGGTATTTATAAGTCAGAGGCGAGGGTGGTGGTCCGAAAAAAAGAAAGAAAGAAAGGAAGAAAATTTTGATTTCAGACTTAGAAAAGTGGTGGGTAATTGGTTTTGACAGTTTTTATATTGAAATTTATTTCTAATATAAAAAAAAAAGAGTGTAAGAGTGTTGATGTGCTAATATGGAATAGAATTTTGGGTTTAAAAGAGTATTATGAAATGGAATTAATAAAAAATGAAATAAAAATAATGAAAAAAGAATAAAAAAAGACAATAAAAAGAATTAAAACTATAAAAATCAATAGACCAATCATTACAATTAAATTTTAAGGAATTAAAAATTTAATTTCAATAATTGGTGGTGGTGATATTTGCAATTAATTTAAGTTTATATTCATAAGTCAGAGGCACTGGTGGTTGTCCTAAAGAAAGAAAGAAAGGAAGACAATTTTGATTTCCAGACTTAGAAAAGTGGTGGGTAATTGGTTTTGACAGTTGTTATATTGAAATTTATATCTAATAAATAAATAAAAGAGTGTAAGAGTGTTGATGTGCTATTATGGAATAGAGTTTTGGATTTAAAAGATTATTATGAAATGGAATGAATAAAAAATAAAGGTCAATATAATAAAAAAAGGTCAATATAATAAAAAGAATGAAAAAAGAATAAAAGAAGACAATAAAAAGAATTAAAACTAAAAATCCAAGTTGGCGACTGAACTGTCATCTGTCAAGTTGACAACGCTAAAATTCCAAGATGGCAACTGAACTTCCACCTGTCAAATTCCTAGATGGCGGCAGAAGTTATTGATACCAGGTGCCCGTACTAAGTTGCTGAAAACAATTCAAAGTTGTGGGAGGCTGAAAATTTTTTTTGCTTAATAGGCCTGTGTGAGAGATTAAAAAAAAAAAATAAAATATAGTTTGTTGAATTTGAAATTAATTATGTGATAAGGAAAATAAAAAAAGTGTTAATTATTTTATTAAAATGTCAATGAAAAAATTTTTTAGTGATATGAAATAATGTTTGCGATTTCTTTGATTGAAATTTAAAAAAAGAATTTCTTATCTGTATTAATAATATATATCATATATACAATACACAAGTGTTGGCGATATATTGCACATCAAAATTGTTACAAATATTCTTCACACTGTAAATAATGATGGCAATACTTATATTTTAAAATTTATTTCCCCTACATGAATAAAGAACAAAAAAATTAAAACCATTCATATCATAGAGGTACGATACGATACGAATTGAGATTTACGAAATGTTTATTTTTGTTTTTTTTTTTTTAAAACAAAATTTAGAAGTACGAGAATATAGAATAGAGGAGAATAGAAATTGGTTTTTGTTTTATTTGTTTGATGGCTATATTCAATATTGTAAATGCTTTTTTCCTACCTACCCTAAATTTACTCACATTTGGTACAATTTTAGTCTTACACAATAAAAACATATCATATATAATTTATTAGTCATTTTATAAAACGTCAAATTTTGGAAATGCTCTATATACATAAACTTGACAGTTGCGAATTAAAAATGATTTTTTATCTTTATTTAATTATTTTTTATTCATATTTAATTCAAAATTTTACGTTTTACAAAATGACAAATAAATTCTATGATATATTTTCGTGGTGTGAGACTAATCACGGGCTGTCAATATTTTTTTTTGTGTAAAACAAAAGTATAATTTTATTTAAATTTACTCACATTTGGTACGATTAATATGAATTACAAGTCTTACACAATAAAATTAAATTAAATTAAGTAATTGATAAATTAGATTAATTGTAAAATATTTAAGAATTTTTGTAAAAGTCTATATAATCTTCTTTTAAACTACATAATATGAAATTTTTGTTATTGTTTTATTTTATTTTACTATTTTAATTTTTTTTCCTTTTTTTTTGGAAATAACTTGTCTGTATATTGGCACATATTTATTATTTAAAATTATTGGCAGATCTTGTTTGTTTCTCCCACAGCACTTTTCCTATTGAAAAATTTTTTAGCAACAAAGTTATAAATTCGTTAAGAAACATTAAAAAAAATATATGAATAAAAATTACATTTTAAAAAAATATAACGATCTTTATTGTCTGACTGTTTATTAACAATGATTACAAAATAAAATGTTTTTATTAATTGAAAGATAACTCGTATGTTCTGTTCACGTGAATTGTATTTTCGTGTGTTACAGGTAGACATAACGTCAGCATAAATTATGTTGTGAGAAAATATTTATGGGAATAATAAATGTTAACAAAAAAATGTAGTTTAAGCTTTTATGAAGTTAACACCTCCGCCTTGAATCTCGAACGTCCTCGTTCGACTAGTATGACCTTGATGTTCAAAAATATTGGATTTTGCTAATGGATGTTGGTTTCTTTTCAATAAAATTGGTTGGCTGTTCTGTTTGTTTTACTGTTTCTGGTTGTTCTGTATTATCATTATTATTGCTCGATATTTTTGATTCGGTGTTAGTTTTATTTATATTTTTATAAATCCATACACATAAAATCGAAATTGTGATGAACATGATGCTTGTTATTGTAAAATTTACATTTGATTTAATTCCAGCCTCCGTGTTAAAAAGTGTAAGATGTTTTGTTGATTTGAAATTCCTTCATCATTTCGAGTGATAAAAATTCTTCGGTAAATTTTTGTATTGATGAATGTTGCAAAATTGGTGGTAATGATTTTGAGTATGTTAGTTCTTCGGCTGTCCTTGACATAAATGTAAATGTGTTTGCGACGTCGTGAATACAATGTCGCATGATCGTAAATGTAAACTACAAAAATTTTACATTGTCTCATGATCGTAAATTCATTTTACTTTGTATTCGCGACCCACTTTCACGACGCGTGTTGTTAAATTGAGTATCGAAAAATTTTTGGATACACAAATAAAAATATTAAAAGTTATTTGAATTTTGACGTTTTACTTTGAATTTTGGTCAGTTGAATTTTATTTTTGTGGTGGTGAAGTCCCTAATTTAAAAAAAAACAAGTTAAGAAACAGTCAGTCGGTGCAACCGACTTAGAAATACCCTACACCTATTTGGTTCAAATTTAAGGACATATCCATAAGTCATTTTAACACCATAAAAGCTGTTATTAATTTGATCGTAAGACATAGCTAACCAAATTAACTTTATAATACTAAAAACATTTTCTAATTACACTATCTATTAAAAAATATTACAAATTCTTACTAATTTATCTATTTAAAAATATTAAAAAACAAACAAACTTGAAATAAATGAAAATATATTTATTCCAATTCAATTACAAAATGAAAAAATTATAATTATTAAATTTGGTGATAAAAAGATAATCAAAGCATAATATATTTAATAATCCAAATTTTTAAAAATTGCAATTATTTTAAATGGTTAGTTTATATACCTAATAGAAAAGCTTAAATATTCAAATAAATTTTACATAAATGCAGCAAGTACCTTTGAATATAGCTGAACCACTACAATTAAGTCTAGATTTCGGAGACACATAGGACATAGGAAATATATTCTTTGGCTTTGAAATTAAACTCAACAAGAACCAATTCCCATGGTACTTTCATTACTAGTAACCTAGAGTTTAAATTTCATCAAAATACCGGCATTATTTTTTGAGTTATGGTGTTTCTAAGATACATGTTTGTTAGTCCTTGAACTTGTCAAGGGTTCCAGAACCCCAAACCATGGTACGATTTCGCCCATATGCAGTCCCGTCATACTTTCAATACTAGTTAACCCTTGTATACAAGGGTATTGCTTTTACACATTTGGGCGTCTAAGAGAGGTCCTGAACCACCACTCCAAATGATCCCAAATTAGGGGGACACTTGGAGAAATAGTAAAGAACACCCTGGGCCAAATTTGAAGCTTCAACATTTGTTTCAAGTTACTATTTTTATTAATTTCGAAAATATGCTTTAAGGTCCTCGGAACTGAGTGCCTGGTCCCCGACCCACTAGTCCAATGGGGCCCATATTTCAAAGACACTTACGCAATAGGAAGGGACACCCTGATACCAAATTTGGAGGTTATATCCTCATTGGTTTCGGAATTACGCTAGTTTGGCCTAAATTCGATCAAAAAGTTCTCAGTTCCGAACCCATTGTCCAATCCTCACCGTACGTAATCACCGCCGTAGTTTCATTACCAATAACCTACAGCACAAATTTGATGAAGATAGCCTCATTAGTTGTTGAGTTATCGTGATTTTTAAAAATGTTCGTTATCACTGATGACTTCGCCCTTATACAGCCCGCGCTTAACTTATAGTACTAGTTAACCCTTGTACACAATTTAAACGTTTTATCTTAATTTTAAGTAACTATTTTTAGTAATTTCGATTATAAGCTTTTAAAACTTGGGAGGTCTGAGAGGGGTACTGAACCACCTCTCCAATTGATCCCAAATTAAGGGAACATGCAAGAGATAGTAAAGAACACCCTTGTGGCAAATTGGAAGCTTCTACATTTTTTCTAACAACTTGAACTTATTAATTTTAAAGATATGCTTTAAGGTCTTCGGAAACGTGTGGCTGGTCCCCGACCCAGTACTCCAATAAGACCAAAATTTCCAAGTCACTTAGGAGATAGGAGGGGACACCCTGATACTAAATTTGGAGGTTCTATCTTCATTGGTTTCGGAATTATGCTCGTTTGGCCTTAATTCGATCAAAAAGTTCTAGGTTCCGAACGCATGGTCCAATCCCGACCTTACGGAATCCCCGAAGTAGTTTCATTACTAGTAACCTACAGCACAAATTTGATGAAGAAAGCGTCATTAGTTGTTGAATTATCGTGATTTTTTATATATGATCGATTAAAAGGTCCAGAATCCGAACCCATTGGCCGATTTCGCCCATATGCAATCCCCGCCGTACTTTCAGTCCTAGTAACCTACAGTTAAAATTTCATCAAGATAGCTCCATTATTTTTTGAGTTATCGTGCCTACGGACGGACGGACGGACGGACATGGCTATATCGAATCAGGCGGTCACGCTGATCACAAATATATATACTTTTCCATATCTAGCTCGCTTCCTTTAGGTGGTTACAAACACCATACCAAAGTTAATATACCCTTTTACCTATTCTATAGGTGTAGGGTATAAAAACCATAGAAGAAATTAAGTAAATATTAATTTAAACTTTTCTTTATTATTGTTTCTGCAGAAAAAATTTAAATTTTTGACATTTCATTTGCAATCGGAATTGTAAACAAAATACATTGTACTTTCGACACAATGTGTTCAGAAATTTTACATTGTGTTATTTTCACATTGTATCAGGTTGAAGTTCTTTTTACGACATTTACGATGTCACCCTGTATAATTTCGATTATTGATTTCTATAGTTGCGTTGTTGAATTGTATTATAAACTTACCGTTTAGCAGCATTGGTTTTTGAGTTATTTTGATTGTTCCCTTATATTGATTTAAAAATATTATTCCCGGTGAGATGTTTTCTATGGTACTTATATGGTGACTGTTTATTAATGTGCAATTTGGTTTAAGACTTTTCAGTAGATGTGGAATACATGACGAGTTATTTACATTATTAAGATTGTCATAATTACAAATGGTTAGTTCGTTAAAATTTTTACAATTTCCAGTTATTTCAAAAATTTCATTTTTACATTTTAAAATTTTTTCATAATTAAATTTAATAATTGAATTTCCATTTTTAATCGTTCTAATTACTAGTTTTTCACAAATTTCATTTTGTACTTTTGGTAAACTTATTATATAAGTTAACATAGATGATGCGATTTTAATTTCAGATAATTCTAATGCCTCTTCAATATTAACAAATGGTATATTTTCTTTACTTAAAAAATTTCCTATTACATTAACTTTAGCCCATTGTAAGGCGTGTTCAATATTTACAATTTCTTCATTTATTAATTCTAATTTGTATTTTAAGTTTAAGGTAAAATCATTCATTTGTTTATTATCCTTTTTTATAGTATTTAACATTATATTGTTTGATCTAGTTACATTATTAATTCTTTCATTTATTAAATTATTAATTATTAGTTGTTCATTGTTATTTCTAGAACATTATTAATTTTTTGTTTAATTAATTTAAAATCATGATGGTCGGGTGATCCCGCGACCCATTTCCAAGCAGTACCTAAAAAGTTTAAGGAACGTTTTTTACGTTTAATTGGTTTAAATTTGTTTATTGAAGTTTTAATTCGGTTCATTGTTTCTAAAATGTAAGGGTAAAGAACATAGCTAGAATTTAATGTATTCAATGTCGTATTTTCGATGTCTTCGGTTATTCTTTCGTAATTGTCGAAGTCAATGGTATGTACAATTTTTAAAGTGCCAAATTGTATTTTGGCAAAGCCCTCTTTTATTGCAATCATCTGTGAGTTCGTGTAGTCCAAAATTTGCCTATTCGCTAAACATGTTGAAAGGTTGATCCTAAAAGAAAATTAAGATTTAATATTATTTTTGTGTACAAATTTTCCAGATTGAGTTTTAATGGTTGTATCGTTATTTTCTGCTACTATTTCTTTTCGAAATCTTGGTGATAATTTTGAACCTAATCTTCGGTTTGTTATACCCGTATGACTATTAGTCAAAGGGTATAATAAATTTGCCATTACGTTTGTGACGCAGAGAAGGAGGGGGGGTAGATATAGACTCAAGTGTATGGATCGGATCAGAATCGAAAAAAAAATCGATTTAGCTATGTATGTCCGTCCGTCCGTCCGTCCGTCTGTCCGTCTGTCCGTCTGTCCGTCTGTCCGTCCGTCCGCACGATAACTCAAAAACTAAAGGAGCTAGGATCTTGAAATTTTCGCAAATTCGTTTTTTTGCAATAGCCGTCATCGCTATTTAAATCCAGCCATTTTGGTCCATGGGTTCGGGTGGCTGCCATACAACTTCTTTTTTTATATGAGTATTTCTCTGTACCTATTACAGCTACGTGTCTGAAATTTTGGCAAAAGGAGTTTAGTTTTATGGCCAAAGTTTCTGCAAAATTTGGTTGGTCTGTTGCAGTGAGTTCGAGTAGCTGCCATACAACTCCTTCTGTTATATGAGCATTACTCTATACCTATTAGAGCTGGGTGTCTGAAATTTTTCCAAAAATAGTTTAATGTAATGGCCAAAGTTACTGCAAAATTTGGTTGGTCTACTGCAAAGGGTTCGAGTAGCTGCCATACAACTCCTTCTTTTATATGAGCATTATATTTCACCTAATAAAGCTGGTATGTTTGAAATTTTGCCAAAAGTAATTAATGTTTGTAATAATATTGATATAATGTTTATATAACGGTCATACGGGTATCCCAGAGTTGACACAGTCTACTCTACTACACTTTTCCTCGTTTTTACATAGATTATGTCGCCTATTGAATAATTTTTTACTGGTTGTTTTTTCTTATTGTGATATCTTAGATCTTTTTCTTGTTTTTCTTTTAATTTTTCAGAATTTTTTACGCGTAATTTTTCTAATTGTTGGGGATCAGTGGTGACACGCCTGCCAAAGAAAACTTCTATTGGTTTTTTTCCCGTTGTAGAGTGTATTGAAAAATTATATGCATACACTGATTGGTCGAGTAGTTCGTTAAAAGTTCTGCATATTTTGTCGGCTTTAATGCATCTCATAATTTCGCTAAGGGTAGAGTGGAATCTCTCCACTTGACCGTTTACGGAGCTGGAATAAAGTGGTGTAGTAAATGTTTCGATTCCTAACTGGTCTTTCAACATAAAGTTTATGGTGGCGGAATTAAAAGATTTTTCATTATCCATTACGACGAATTTTGGTATGCCGAATGCGTAAAGAATTTGTTTTAGAGGTTCTTTTATGTTTTCTATTGCTTTTGATTTGAGTATTTTAGATTGTACATATTTTGAAAATTTATCTAATGCTGTAAGGACTAATTTACTTTCCGTAGAATAAATGTCAATGTGGATGATTTGTCCTGGGTATTCGAGTATTGGTGTTGCTTTCAACTAAGGATTTTCGGATATCATATTTTTGTTCTTTACAAACACTGCATTGTTTGACAATTTCTTTTATTTTCAGGTTCATTTTTGAAAATAAAATTTTTGTAGAAGTTGTTCTCTATTTTCGTTACTGTTTCTGTGAGCTCTTTTATGTTCTTTAATAATTTCTTCGTCTTGTCTTTGTTCGTTTGTTAAGTCCTCGACTTTCGTCTGTGTGAATCGAACTTTAAATCTATTAAAATGTAGGGGGTAAATTTCCTGTATTTTGCCAATTATGAATTCATTTGTAAATAAACCGTTTATTACTGAGGGATTAAGATATATTTTAAAAAGCAGAAATTAATTCTTGTTCAGAATAATCTGGTTGGATAAATATATGTTTATGAAATGTGGGAAATGGAATTTTGAATTGGTAGCTTCTTTCATCACCTGTTAACATCCAAATTTGATTTTTAAAAACGTTTATTGGTGATTCAACCGCAGGAATTAGATTGTGTGACGAACTCTCGTCGCTATATATTGTTGTAGTAACGGAATTAATTTGGCTCTTTTGTGGTGGTTTTGAAAGAGCATCAGCCACTACATTAGCTTTTCCAGGTTTGTAAATCAATTCATAATTATATTCTTCCAGAATCGCTTTCCAGCGTTTCATCTTGAAATTATTATTTTTGTCGCTGAGGGCGTAAGTCAGCAGTTGATGGTCCGTGAAAATTTTTACTTTAGCAGATCCGCAAAGGTTGTTTCGAAGAGAATTAAGTGACCATATTATCGCCAACATTTCCTTCTCATTAACTGCGTAACTTTCTTCGGCTTTGTTCAGTGTTCGCGAAATAAAAGTTATAGGCCGATTTTCTTGACTTAAAACAGCGCCAATAGCGTAGTTTGACGCGTCAGTAGTTAACTGAATTTCAACTTTAAAGTCTGGATATGTCAAAGTAACGTTTTCTGAAACTAGGGCTCTTTTTATTTTGGTGAATGCGTCTAGAGCTTCTTCATTTAGTTGTATAGGTTTTTTTGCGGATTGATTTTTAGTAATCCGTCCATCTTCCCCTCTTAGAAGGGTCGTAAGGGGTTTTGCGAGTTTTGCGTAATCTCTTACGAACCGTCTATAATATCCAGAGAGTCCAAGAAAAGACCGTAGATCTTTAAGCGTTTTTGGACTTGCAAAGTTCATAATAGTTTCTAGTTTCGCTGAATTCTTCTTAATGCCTTCTGAGGAGACTATGAACTCGAGGAATTCTAGATCGTTTTTGAAAAACTCGCATTTATCGAGTTGCACTTTCAGATTAAATTGTTCAAGAGTTTTAAAAACCTTTTTGATATTATATAAGTGAGTTTTTTCATCCTTACCAAAAATGATAATATCATCTATGTATACATAGCATGATTTTCCAATAAATTCCCTCAAAATATCGTTGAGCGCACGTTGCAAAGTCGACGGAGCATTGTTTAGCCCAAATGGTTGAGGAACTAAAATTTTCCATTGTTAATGACTGAATGAAAGTACTTCGTTGACTTCCGGTATGGGGTATCGATCTGCTATTGTTACCTCATTTAATTTTCGGTAATCAATAACCATCCGATATTTTTTTTCTCCACTTTGATCCATTTTTTTAGGTCGTATAATTCCGTCCTCCAATAATTTTTGTACCTGTTTTTCAACCTCGTCTTTCAGGGACATAGGATATGGGTAGTATTTACTGTATACAGGTCCGTCAGTTGTAGTTCTTATTTCCTCTTTGACTTCTGTTGTGTAGGTTAGTTTTTCGTCTGATTCTGAGAACAAACTTGGAAATGATTTGACTATAATTTTAATTTAATTTTTTTTGATATTCGGTCATATGATCGGTACGTATATTAATTGTATTAACAGCTTGAGATTTTTGTTGCTTTATGCGAATTTTTGTTTTTCCCTGAACCAAAAGGTAATTGTCCTTAGTAAATATGACAGCTAATAGCTCCTTGAGACTATCGTTTCCAAGGATACCATCGAAAGTAGTTAGACTGGGTAGAAAATAGAATTTAAGTTGAATGTCGTTTATGCTAAAAAGATTTATTAAGGTACGATGAGTAATCTTAACATTGCCTGCGACGGAGTTTGCTAAAAATAAATTTTTATTTAGAAGAACTTTTTTTACTAAATCAGGTTTAATATAGTTCTTGTTAAATCCGGTGTCGATTAGAATTTTTATTATTTTGCCGCTCTTCTCTCTGCATTCAAAGAAAGGCAGTGAAGAGCTGTTTATTCTAAAAAATGAATATCTGAAACTGGTTCGAAGTCATATTGTTGGTCATCTTGATTTATCTCCGGGTCGTTAAAGTTTCCAGTATCATAGTCGTTATAAAATTCCTGTTCTTCTAATACTTTGTTGTATGCTGTTTCATCAGGGTAGTTTGTTTCGTCTGATTGAGTTTCGATATGGAAATTTCTTTGAAATTTTCCTCCTGCTGCGTGTGTTCTTTGAGATTGTAGAGGTGGTCTTTTTCTGATAAATTGGTTTTGCTGTTGCAAATGTTGTTTGTTTACTCCTCTTGTTTGCCAAATTTTCATTTCTATATCTTGTATTGGTGGAGCTGGTTCGAATACGTAATTGGCTGGAATGACTTCTCCTTGAGTTGGTAATTGAGTTAGTCCTTGAGTTGGTCCTTGTTGTTGGGCTCTAAAGTTTGATCCGAATTGTTGTTGATGGCCGTAAGATGAATGTTGGAATCTAGGGTTTGGATTTACATTTTGAGGTAAATATGCAAGTTGTGGATAAAATGGGATTCTTTGTTGTGGTCTTCTTTGAGTAGGTGGCGGATTGTTATGAATTATTTTTGGTCTGTAGTTATAACTATTATTTGCATGATGATTTCTATAGTTTTGATTTTCTAATTTTAAGCAAAGATGTAAAGCTTCGGGTAAATCCGTAGGCTCGCATATTCCTAGTAGCTTTGGTAAATCACCTTTTAGACCACGTATGAACGTGTCTAAAGCTTTGTCTCTATAGGTCTTGGTTAGAAGATTTAAAGTTTCAGGGCCGGCATCTAGGCAAGCTAATTTATATAAAATTAAAGAAAGGTGCGAATTAACAGCTTGGAAGAATTCTTGTATGGTGAGTTTTCCTTGAACTAAAGATGTCATCTGATATTCGAGAGTTCTCAAATCTCTCTTGTTAGCATAGTGTGAGGGTAAGCATTTTGATATAGCCTTTCGTTCCAAAGGTGTGATAAAAGACTCCAATGCAATATTTGCTTTTCCTATAATCTTGTTCCTTATTACGCTCAAAATACCGTAATATTGAGGAGGTCCTCTTTTTGGTTTGTAAATTTCTAACACTCGTTCAACACTTTTTCTCCGTGCAGAGAATTCGCCTGGAATTCCAGAAAACTCCCTAATAAATTTGACAATGTCTGGTATTTGGTTCAGTTCAGTTAAATTGCCTCTTAAGTTTGAGCCAATTATTTGATCGGTAATTGGTTGTTCGTTATCGTTTGGATGAAGAAGTGAACCTATTATTTCAGGAACTTGTACGTTTAGTACTCGGTTAACAATAGTTGTAATAACTGTCTCTAGCTCTGGAGTAGTTTGGGCAGATGTACCAGGAGTTACATTATTAGTCTGTGGATTAAGAACTGGAGTCTTATTACTGGATTAGCCATATTATAGGACTTGTAAGAAAGCGTTCCAATTTGAAAATTAAGTTTTGTAGTTTATTTGTTTATTATTAGAAAAAAATTTTCTTCTTTTTTTTTTTTTTTTTTTATTTCGAAACTAAAAAATGTAAGTACTTTCCTTTTTTAACGAAGCTTACAAAAAGGAATAGAATGTTCCAGAAAATAAATATTTAATTTTGGAAAAAAAAAATTTTATAATTGTACCCGTGCATACATATATGAACATCGGGTATATTAAAATTACTCCTCCGTTTGTAACGCATCGAAATATAAGAGCTAGATATAGTGTCAAGGGTACGTATCGAATCAGCATCGAAAAGTGAATCGATCTAGCTATGTGTGTCCGTCCGTCCGTCCGTCCGTCCGTCCGTCTGCACGATAACTCAAAAACTATAAGAGCTAGAGTTCTGAAACTTTCACAAAGTAATTTTTAGACAATTTGTAGGTTCCCTATTGTTTTTGGTTAAAATCGGAGAAAGGCTTCGGGTAGCTGCCATACAAATTTTTCGATATTTTATGAGTATTTTCTAAATTATTAACGAAATAGAAACCAAATATAAAAACAAACAAATTGTTGTTTAATTATTAATCGATTCATGGTGTAGTGGTTAGGACATGTTACTTGTAGCAAAAATGTCTCGGTTCGAATTCAAGCTAAGGCAATTTTTTTTTTTTTTAAATTCATTTTTTGTTATCTATTTTTTTTTGTAATAAAATATATGTATTTACTAGCTGTTGGCCCGTCACAGAATGACGGAATGTCAATTGAAAGAAAAACTTTTTCTAATAAGAATTATTTTTAATTTCATTATATACATGTACATATATTGTATATCAATATTATTTTCTTAAATAAAGTCGAGACTGTTACATTTTGTAATACGTAGATTATATTTCGATTCTAGTAATTGATACATAAAAGAAAATGACTTATATAACTTCTTGTTGTTTCTTAAAAATTTGAAGATGAATAATAAATAATGTACATAGTCTAAATTTTGTATGTTTTAAATTTGATAAAATTTCGGGGTCGTTAGTTCAAATCCCTTCTTGATGATTTTTTTTTTTTAATTTCAATTAATTTTTTTTTTATTCAATTACGTACTTGTTTAAATTTTAAATTTTTAAATTTAAATTCGATAAAATTGTTTGTTAAAAGATTTGAAATTTTTTTATATAAACCTATAAATAAATATTGTTTGAATAATGATCTATTTCTCCATCTATTAACTTTATGTAGACATATTTTTAAAATGTTGCTAAGCTCTGTATATTCTTTCATAACCTTTGTTTAGATTCAAATCGAAATACTTGTATGTTGCCAACATTCTACAATGTACCTGCTCAACATGTTTAATTATGTAGTACCTATTTTTATGGACATAAATTTGAATTATGAATTGAGTTTTGCATTATCAAATTCAAATTAATTTTTTGATTTTTTTTTATTATACCTACCTAATCCAGTAAAAAAAATATATTTGCTTTGATTTCTAAGGTGCAGTTCATTTGGCTTTATTTCAGGGATGAGATGAGGGAAACTTTGAAATTGCTTTGAAACATTGCTTGCTTTATTTACTTTCCAAAGCAAAAAGCAAGCAACACAACAAAGCGTACATTTGGCCTTCGTCATTATTTCAGTTTTTAACTGAAACTAATAAAGACTTACTACAAAACTGTTCATGTGAAGCATAGTCTTAGTTTTTAATACCAAAATGATTTACTATTTATTTAAAATTCCCAGAAAATCTTCTGTGATTTTTAAAACTGAAATCAATTTTTTCATAAACTAAAAAAATTTTTTTTTTGTTTATTTTTTTTATTAAAAATTAATAAAATATTTTTTGGCCTGCTTATGATAATTTATGATATTTTATTTTCTAAAATAAAACACATTCAACAAAACATTAATATTTTATTTTTTAATAATTGAAACACATCCAACAAAACACATTTAATTGAATGCGTTTGTTACACCTCATGTTTGAAAAAATTTTATTTTATAGAAAATTTGGCATAAGACTCTCATTTATATTAAAAATTATTAATTTTTTTTAATATTTCTATAAAAAAATTCAAAACTGTTATTTAAAACAAACAATTGATACCATAGAAACTACGATTATTTAAAACTGTTATTTAAAACAAACAATTGATACCTTAGCAACTAAAATTATTAAAAAAAAAATAATGAGATAAATAAAAACTCGTTTTGTAGACAAATTATTAATTGTTCTATGGTATAGTGGAGAGGACATGGGACTAGTAGTCAAAACGTTTCGGTTCGATTTTTGGCTGGGGCAAAAATTTTTTTTTTTTTAATTTATCTTAAAACTCTCATTTATAAATTATTTATTTTTTTTAATACATTTTTAAAAAAATTCAAAACAGTTATTCAAAACAAACAATTGATACCATTGCAACTATAATAATTCAAAAAAAAAATTGAGATGAATATAAAGTCGATGGCTTAGTGGTTAAGACGTCGACATTTTAATTGAAAAGTGTGGGTTCGAATCTCGTTGAGAGCATATTTTTTTTTTAAATTCATCTTTTTTTTTAATTCATATTTTTTTTATTAATTTTTTTTGTAATTAAATATAAAAAAACAAATATTTTGAATTTTCTGTCAAACAGTTCAATTGCAATATAAGAATTTCTTATTTATTTAATACACGCACGGGTATCTAAAAGTTGACAAGGGCAACTATAATCTTCCTCGTTTTATTTAATACAAATGAGTGATTAACCTTTTAAATAGTTATTTGATTTTAATTTTGTTAACACAAACTTTTCTTAAAATTTATTTGTCTTATATTTATTTACTTATTTATTTTTTCAATAAATTTTTTTAATTTTAATTCAAATTCAAAAAGTCAAATTTCCAAAAAAAAAAAAAAATGTTTTTAATATTTTTTCCTTTTTTAAATTTTATGGAATTATTTAAAATCTGATTTAATTTATTGTAATTTTATTTTTCTTCAAACAACAAATTTTTATTTTTAGTTTAAATTTTAGTTTTATTTCATTTAATTTTTGTGTTTTTTATCAAACAAAAAATTTTTTATTAAACATAATTTCAATTATTAAAAAAAATTTAATCTAATTTAATTTAATTTTAAACAAACAAATTTTTATTTTTATCTAATTTCTTTTTTAATTTATTTTTATTTAATAATCTTTTTATAAGAATTTTTTATTAATTTTACTTTTAATTCACTTAATAATAATAAAAAAAATATTTAAAAACTTACAATATATTTAAATTTAAATTTTAGTTTTTATTCGATTTCTTGTATCTTTTTATTTAGAATTTTTATTAACTTTACTTTTGATTCACTTAATGATAATAAAAAAATATGTTCAAAAAACTTACGGTAGTAATAATGGTTGTTCCATCCCGAGTGGCTGATAGACTTTTCTGCTACCTCCTTTTCCTCCGTTACCGGCTACTGGGGGCCTTTATTACCTCGAGATGATGATAATTTTGTACTATCCAAGTGCTGAAATTTTTTGCACTAGTATCTAGGACTGCTTATTTCTTCAAACACAGATAAAGATTACCGCACTGCTTGAGGGCTTCTTGTAATATTTTTATCTTTTGTTTTAACACTTGGTCCCTTCTCGGGCGCCAGTTATTTTCATATGAATAAAAATTACATTTTTAAAAAATGTAATGATCTTTATTGTCTGACTGTTTAATTAACAATGATTACTAAATAAAATGTTTTTATTAATTGAAAGATAACTCGTATGTTCTGGCCACGTGAATTGTATTTTCGTGTGTTACAGGTAGACATAGCGTCAGCATAAATTATGTTGTGGGAAAATATTTAAAGGAATAATAATATATTTTTAAAGGAATAATAAATGTTAACAAAAAATGTAGTTTAAGCTCTTATGAAGTTAACATATACACATATAGCAACAAAGCATGGCATGATAACTCAAAAATTAATGGAGCTATCTTCATGAAATTTTAAATATAGGTTACTAGGACAAAAAGTACGGCGGGGATTGTATATGGACGAAATTGGCCTATGGGTTTGGATTCTGAACCTAGTAAACATTCTAAGAGCTAACGAACATATAAAAAAAATCAAGATAACCTTCTTGTATTGTAATTATGAATATTGTTTCTTCTGGTAATTGTTATGTTTTTTTTGTACACCCCCTTTTCTATTATAAAAATTAGTTTAGATTTTTCCAAAATAATGAGTTCGGGTAACTTCAGATATCCCATGCGTTTAAAAATTTCATTTGTTAGAGTAAACCAGCCGTACCTATATAAGCATTTAATGGCTTTGTTTGTTAGAACACTAATTTTATCTTGCAACCATAATGAACAGCTGGACTAGTTACATAAATTTTATCTGCAGTTTATTTATTCAATATAATTTCACTTCTTTTGAAGGCACCCAGCAGAGGCACAATTTTTTTTACTAATTTATTAATATGCTCTTCACACTTCAGTGTTTCATCAATTACAATTCCAAGGTATTTATATGCAGCAACTCTTTCAATTTTATATACCATAAACTTAGTTTTTTCCGCATTTATAGTTAATTTATTACCTTTTAACCAATTTTCGTAAATCTCCAAATCAGTATTTACAAGAGTTTCAAGTTCTTTACAGGTTTTAGCATTATAGATAAGTAAAGTATCGTCACCAAAGATCTTATAGTCTGCCCACAAATTCGCATACTGGATGTTATGAATATAAAGTAAATATAATGTAGGACCAAGTACTGATCTTTGAGGAACACCAAAGTTTATATTATTTTCATTACTAAAAACTCCATTAATTTTTGTAATAGTTTTTCTATTATTTAGATATGAGTAGAGTAAGTTATTAGTTGTACCCCTTATTCCAATTTCATGCAATCTGTTAAGTAAAATATTATGATTTACTGAATCGAAGGACTTCTTTAGATCAACAAATACCGAATATACATAATTTCCTTGACCCAGTTTATTTACAATTGAGTTGGTTAATCTGGAACTGCAGATTCTGTTCCAATTTTCTTTTGAAAACCAAATTGATTTGTATCAAATCCTACAACTTTTTGCACGAACTCTTGTATTCTGGAATTTATAATCTTTTCAAATACCCTTACAATACAACTTGAGAAAGCAATCGGTCTGTAATTTGAAACATCCAATGTTGACCCAGATTTAAATATAGGTACAATTATACTTGATTTAAGACACTCAGGCTTTTATGGTTTTAAAAAGACTTGTAGACTTCTCATTAAATTTGAACCAAATAGGTGTAGGGTATTTCTAAGTCGGTCGCACGACTGATAATTTCTTTACTTGTTCAGATTTTCTTTTCATAGATAAATATTAAAAGAAAATAAAAAACGTTTTTGTTTTTTTTTTTAGATTTTTTTAGTTTTTAGATTTTTTTATATACTGGTATTGTGGGATATTCATGTAATTTCCAATTTCTAAAAGGAATTTTCTTAACTGAACCATTTTCAATACTTTTGTATAAAATTAATTTAAGATTATCAGCTAAGTTAATACGTTGAACTTTCCAAAATATTTTTGTAATAGTAAGTTTTGGTTTTTCACTAGCATTAGCATTGCAACATAATAATTAACTGTCATTAGATCGAGAGCGAGTTAATATTAATTCATGTTTTGCATTTGAAATAATGTGTTTGTAACCTTCAGCAAACCCTATTAATCTTTTTAGGGGAATACAAAAATTAAAATACAAATTTTTTATTTTAATTGATTCATCAGGTGACCAACTACCATTGTATAAAGCTGTACTTTCATTACGGTTAAATGATATATTGTTTTTTAATGTTGAAGTTATTCCAATATTACGATTATTGTCAATTTTCTTACCATTGAGTGCGAATTTCATCAAATAGAAATATAGTATTATTAATAGAAGTATAGCTCCTTGAGACTATCGTTTCCAAGGATACCATCGAAAGTAGTTAGACTGGGTAGAAAATAGAATTTAAGTTGAATGTCGTTTATGCTAAAAAGATTTATTAAGGTACGATGAGTAATCTTAACATTGCCTGCGACGGAGTTTGCTAAAAATAAATTTTTATTTAGAAGAACTTTTTTTACTAAACCAGGTTTAATATAGTTCTTGTTAAATCCGGTGTCGATTAGAATTTTTATTATTTTGCCGCTCTTCTCTCTGCATTCAAAGAAAGGCAGTGAAGAGCTGTTTATTCTAAAAAATGAATATCTGAAACTGGTTCGAAGTCATATTGTTGGTCATCTTGATTTATCTCCGGGTCGTTAAAGTTTCCAGTATCATAGTCGTTATAAAATTCCTGTTCTTCTAATACTTTGTTGTATGCTGTTTCATCAGGGTAGTTTGTTTCGTCTGATTGAGTTTCGATATGGAAATTTCTTTGAAATTTTCCTCCTGCTGCGTGTGTTCTTTGAGATTGTGGAGGTGGTCTTTTTCTGATAAATTGGTTTTGCTGTTGCAAATGTTGTTTGTTTACTCCTCTTGTTTGCCAAATTTTCATTTCTATATCTTGTATTGGTGGAGCTGGTTCGAATACGTAATTGGCTGGAATGACTTCTCCTTGAGTTGGTAATTGAGTTAGTCCTTGAGTTGGTCCTTGTTGTTGGGCTCTAAAGTTTGATCCGAATTTTTGTTGATGGCCGTAAGATGAATGTTGGAATCTAGGGTTTGGATTTACATTTTGAGGTAAATATGCAAGTTGTGGATAAAATGGGATTCTTTGTTGTGGTCTTCTTTGAGTAGGTGGCGGATTGTTATGAATTATTTTTGGTCTGTAGTTATAACTATTATTTGCATGATGACTTCTATAGTTTTGATTTTCTAATTTTAAGCAAAGATGTAAAGCTTCGGGTAAATCCGTAGGCTCGCATATTCCTAGTAGCTTTGGTAAATCACCTTTTAGACCACGTATGAACGTGTCTAAAGCTTTGTCTCTATAGGTCTTGGTTAGAAGATTTAAAGTTTCAGGGCCGGCATCTAGGCAAGCTAATTTATATAAAATTAAAGAAAGGTGCGAATTAACAGCTTGGAAGAATTCTTGTATGGTGAGTTTTCCTTGAACTAAAGATGTCATCTGATATTCGAGAGTTCTCAAATCTCTCTTGTTAGCATTTCTAAAAGGAATATTCTTAACTGAACCATTTTCAATACTTTTGTATAAAATTAATTTAAGATTATCAGCTAAGTTAATACGTTGAACTTTCCAAAATATTTTTGTAATAGTAAGTTTTGGTTTTTCACTAGCATTAGCACTGCAACATAATAATGAACTGTCATTAGATCGAGAGCGAGTTAATATTAATTCATGTTTTGCATTTGAAATAATGTGTTTGTAACCTTCAGCAAACCCTATTAATCTTTTTAGGGGAATACAAAAATTAAAATACAAATTTTTTATTTTAATTGATTCATCAGGTGACCAACTACCATTGTATAAAGCTGTACTTTCATTACGGTTAAATGAGATATTGTTTTTTAATGTTGAAGTTATTCCAATATTACGATTATTGTCAATTTTCTTACCATTCAGTGCGAATTTCATCAAATAGAAATATAGTATTATTAATAGAGGTATAGCATTATTAACAGGTTTAGTGTGAGTAACAGCTGTTCCATCATGTTTTGATGCATAACCTTCTATGCAGATTAGACTTGTTGAAGGTAATATATTTAAGTTCTAATTTTATATTTGCATTCGCATAATATCACTTAATCCAAATGAGTTTAAGAATAGAGAATATGAATTCCATTGAGCGCTTGTTATAGTTTCATCAAAAATTGGATTATTAAAGAGCTCCATTTTAATTTACTTTTAGTAGATATCCAAGAGATTTTAAATATTCTTTATTTTCAAAATACAATTGTTTTTTTATATTTTAAATGATGACCTGCTTCTCCTTCGACTACCTTTAGTGAATTAAGGTGATGTTTATCATTCTGTGAATGTATATTGGGCTGATAATTTTGATTAAATACGATAATTTTGAAGCTTGAAGTGCAATCTGATTGTTATTGTTTCTCCACGAAAATTTATTAAATTACCGTTCTGATCAAGGAGTTTTAGAGTAATGGAACTTATCTGATTAATAGTTACCGATAAAATAATTGTTTTCGCACTTTAATGTATTATTATTTGCTCTTATAATTAATTTCTCTTTATCTGCTTTAGTTATATTCAACGTTTTTCTAAGAAATAGTTCAATATCTCCAATTTCAAATGAACCTGTTGGAATTATAATAGGTTTATCATTCATAATAAATTTATTATTCTCTTCATCTATATTAGGTATTAGGCAGGTGTATTCGCTCCCGTTTAGATCTATAGGAGGAAAATAATTAGCTGTCAACATGGAAGAGTTTCAGTTTAAAGTTAATGTTATTGACATGTTCGTAATTGATACAATGAGATATTTTAGCAGTGTAGTACCTATTCTGTTTTTATAAGTTTTTAAAGCAAATCCAAAATTCAATGACTTAAATGTAAGGCTAATTCCCATTAATAATATAATATACATACATACAAAAATCTTTGTTTTAACTTTATTTTGTTATAACTAAATTCTAATTATTCTTTATCAGTTAGTTTTTTTATTTCATTTATGTTCAAAAATAGAAAAATAATCTTGAACTTCAACAAAATTATTAATGTATTAATTAAGTTTAAATAAAACTAGACTAAGAATAAAACAAAAAAATCTTGTATTTTTTCTATACCCTGCACCCATGAAATAGGAAAAGGGTATATTAACTTTGGTATGGTGTTTGTAACCACCTAAAGGAAGCGAGCTAGATATGGAAAGGAATATATATTTGTGATTAGCGTGACCTCCTGGGTCAATATAGCCATGTCCGTCCGTCCGTCCATCCGTAGGCACGATAACTTAAAAACTAATGGAGCTATCTTGATTAAATTTTAACTGTAGGTTACTAGGACTTAAAGTACGGCGGGGATTGCATATGTGTGAAATCGGCCCATGGGTTCAAAATCTGGACCTTTTAATTGTTCAAAGGGCCAAGGAACATATAAAATACACTTGATACACTATTTCCTGTTTCCGTTCTTATTGAACACTTTTATATTTTTAAAAGGCTAAGAGTTTTTTACTATAAAATAATGAATTTGAATAGCGGTTTGCGTACCATTTCCACTACTCCCAAGACCTTAAAGCATATATTCGAAATTAATAAAGATAAAAAAATCTAATTTGATACACTATTTCCTATTTCCGTTGTTATTTAACTCATTTGTATTTTTAAAAGACTAAGAGTTTTAATAAACATATTATGTATTATATTTTATAAATTAAAAACTAAATATTTTTTTAATAAACGACGAAATTTTTTTTTGTTTTTGATTTTTATTATATAATTTTATTGAATTATTCATAATTAAGAAATTGTGTTCGATACTTAAGTTGTAAAATTTATTTTTATGAATTAAATGAATTATATGAAAAGTTCTAAATTTGTCATTATATTTAGAAATACATTTATTGCATATTTTGATTATTAAATTTTAATCCTTGTGTAGGTTGACATTTCGAATATACCACGGAGCATCTACTATACCACGTAGTACTTTATTTTGGAAACGTTGTATTGTGTTTCTGATGCTTTTACTGGCGCAGCCCCAGAGCTGAATACCATAAGTCCAAACTGGTTTCAGGACTTGTTGATACAGAAGAACCTTATTTTTAACTGATAGTACAGAATGTCTACCAAGTAACCAGTACATTTTTCTGAACTTTAAGTTTAGCTCATCTCGTTTTTTCTTTACATGAGTTTTCCACTTGAGCTTTGTATCAAGCGTCATGCCCAGATATTTGGCTATGTTTTCATACTTGACCATTTGATCGTTAATGTACACAGGCTCATGATTAACACTTTTATTGGTGAAATCAATGTGCACCGATTTAGCTTCGTTCAGTTTAATACGCCATCTGAAGGTTCAATCTTGGATTTGTTTAATTGCATTTTGCAACTTTTTTGTTGTTTCAATGTTGTTGTTGTCGGTGGCTAAAATAGCGGTATCATCAGCAAATGTTGCAACTGTATTTTCTTCGAAAGTAGGTAAGTCACTGGTGTATAGTAGATAGAGGATTGGCCCCAATACACTACCTTGTGGAACACCTGCCCGGGTTTTCTTTAGTTCAGAGTAGTTTTCTTCTTGTTTTATTCTAAAGTAACGTTCCGATAAATATGAAATTAATAGTTTTGAATACTATTAATTTCATATTTGCAGGAAGGAGTGATTTTAACTAAAAAGCCGGTTTTACATCTAAAAATATAGGTGAACAGACCTTTTTTTCTTCGAGTGCTTTTTCAATTATGTTTGTAATTCAATGAACTTGGTCTATTGTGGAATGTTGGTTTCGAAATCCAAATTGGTGATCCGGGATTAGATGTTTTTCTTCAATTATTGGTTTTAATCTTTTCAGTAGAAGTTTTTCAAACAATTTAGATAGAAACGGTATAAGAGAGGTCGGCCTATATGACCTCTGTTACATCTGTTACATCAAACGTCGGTTTTCCTGGTTTAGGTATCATTATAACCTCAGCTACTTTCCACAACTTTGGGACATATTGTAAGCGAAATGAAGCATTTATCACATTAGTGATTTTGACCAATGTTTTCCTGGGAAGTTCCTTCAATATTTGGCCAGAAATCAAGTCGAATCCAGGGGCTTTTTTCGAATTGATATTTGTTTTGATTTCATTTTTAACCTCAGCTACTGTGACTGGTTGAATATTACTACTTTCTTGCACTGTAACTTCTGGTAATGGCTCGGTGTTGTTTGACCAATTAGGTTGAAAAATACCTTCTAGATGGTCCGCAAATAATATTGCCTTTTGCTCATTATTTTTAGCCCAGCTTCCATCTATGGTTTTTATTGAAGGAATTTGCATGGTAGGTCTTTTTAGGTTTCTTGTAGTTCTCCGAAGCGAGTATTCAGTTCTTGAATCATTAGTCACATTTTGCAGAAATTCATTCAGATTATTTTTCTTCAATTAGTTAATTTCTAAGGTCAATCTACTGGTCATTTTATTTAATATTGTTTTGTCGCTTGGATTTCTGGTCTGATGCCACTTTTTTCTCATTGTTCTTTTCTGTGCTCTAGGACCTCCCTCGGGCAGCAGTTGCCCTCAACCTTGGTTACAGTTGTAGGTGTATTGTGCCATGCTGATTGTTGTATGTCATTGATTAATTTTTTTACTTCGAGATCTGCTTCATCTTCTAGTTGTAGTGATACTCCCAATTCTATTTTTTCTTCTAAAGTTTTCCTGAAACCTTCCCAATCCGTTTTTTATTGGTCAGGCTGGGATTTGCAGGCTTTGAAATGATGCATTCACTTAAGGTTAATACTATTGGTGAATGATACGAATTTAATTCTAGATTTTCTTCAATTTGGATATAATTGCTTGATATATTTTTAAGGATATAAAAGTCTATCAAGTCTGGTATTTTATTAGCATCGGTGGGCCAGTACGTGGGTTTCCCTGTTGATTGTCTCACATCTATAATCTTGGATGGCTCTTAGAAGTTCTTTTCCTTTAGTGGTGGTTAATCTAGATCCCCAGTGGGTGTGTTTTGCATTGAAATCGCCGCCAATGATGAATCTTTCTCCAATTTTGTTAAATAATTTTTCATATCTTTCTGTTTTGATGTTATGTTTTGGAGAACTGTACAGGCTGGCTACTGGGATGTCATAGTTTTTTGTTTTAACATTGACTGTTGCTTGTATGTCTTCTGCACAAATTTTAGCTTCTACATAGTGATTAATTTTTTCTTTAATTATTACCGCACTTCCACCCTTTGCTGCAGTTTCTGGATGAATTGTGTGGTAAACTTTATATCCTCTAAATTTAATAAATGATTCTTTGCTGAAGTGTGTTTCAGATATTAAACAAAAATCAATAATATTTATGCAAAGGACGGCTTCGAGTTCTTTTTGGTGATTGAGTAATCCATTTGCATTCCAACTCATTATTTTAAATAGGTTGTTCATTATTAGTTAATCTTAGATTTTGTAGTAGCTTTTTTGTTGCTACTTTCTAGTTTATTAATTCTTTCACTCATTTTCTTTATTTCATTTAAAATTTCCCGAAGGTATTGATTTTGTATAGCAAGATCACTTTTATTTTGGTTGGTCGTATTATTTTTGTTGGTCGTATTATTTTTTTTTTAGTTATATCTTGTCTTTGTATAATTGCCTCCTTCAAAGGTTTGTTGTTTTTAATTTGTGGCTTAGTTTTATTTCTTTTTTCCCTCAAACTTTTTAGGAGTTCTTTCGTTACAGAACATCCTCTGTAGTTGGCTGGATGATTCTCTCCGCAGTGTACACATTTGGGTGAAGCGTTTTTATCTTTAGTGCAATTTTGTTTGAAGTGAGTACCTGCACATTTCACGCATCTCGGGTTCTTTGCACAAAACTTTTGAGTATGTTCAAAGCCCTGACACCTCTTGCATTGTGGAATTAATTTATTGCTTTTTATAGATTCAATTTTTACTTCAAACCCAAGTATATTTTTTAATTCCATAGATTTTTTCTATATTTTCTGAATTTTCGAACGTCAGCACAAACATGTTTAAAAGTTCTTTTTTTCTCCAAGATAACTGGTTGGTCACCGAAATTATAGAAAAGTTTTTCTTAATCAGAAAATTTTTTATAGTTTCTGGTTTTATCTTTGAATGTAGGTTAACTACCATTACTCTTATGGGTCTGGTTTGTTTGTTTTCATATGTATGATGTTCAAATTTATTTTCATCTAGAAAATTTACAATATTTCTATAAATTTCTGAATTAACAGGATTTAACTTGATCTTATTTGAATTTAAGAGTTTAATTCTAAGATATTGTTCTGAACTATTAAGAGCTTCTATAAAAACATTGTAATCTTCTATCCCTTCCACTATAATAGGTGGTGGTTTTTTTTCTTTAGCGGGTTGTTCAGCTTGATTGCTTTTATTAATTATTTTTCTAGATCCATTTTGTTTTGGCGTGGGTGGAGATGGAGTGTTACTCATTTTTCTCTTCTTATTTCTCCGTTCTTTCCTTACCCATTCGGCATCTCTAGATAGTTGTTCTTCGTCTGTATTATATTCTACTTTTCTTGACGTATTAGTTTCTACTAACCTAGTTGATCCTGATGCTATAGGAGTATTTGATCTTGGTGTTCGTTGACTAAATTTGGCTGGCGTAATGGTTAAATTTGCCCTTAAATTTTCTATTTGGTTTTGCAATTCGACAATCTTGGCTTTTAGTATTGCATTTTCATGCATTAATGTATTAACTTGCTGTGTAGATGTTTATTTATTTATTTATTTATTATACTGCTTAACACAAACAGTTTACAAAAAAGCATACAAATAACAATAAAAATTATACAATTAAAATCAATATAAAAAATTACATATTTGACTAATTATAATTATGTTCAAACTAAAATTAAAATTAAAAGTTAAAAATTATAATCTTTACATTACTACAAGAAAAACAAAACAAAAATATTCCTAATAATAGCGATTGTAAAATTTTTGTTTTTGGGAGTGTTTTGTAAAGTCAATATAATGTTTATGTTTATTTACTAAATAAGCATTTTATTAATAGGTTCGAATTTGCCATAGTTAGTCCTATGATTATTAGTTTTAAATAAATTGCAAGAGCGAAGGCGTTGAAGATTTCTAATAATAGTTTTACTAGAAATTAAATTAGATTTAACGTTACCCTTGACAATTTCTGTAATAAAAATGGCATCTGAAACTTCACGTCGAAAATTTAAACTACACAAATCAATTAATTTTAGCCTTTGTTCATATGGTGGTAAAATAATGGGATTCGACCATGGCAAATGGCGTAAGGCAAATCTAAGAAAATTTTTTTGTATTGCCTCAATCCTATCAATGTGTACCATATAAAACGAAGACCAAACTTGACTAGCATATTCCAAGTTTGGTCTTACAAGACAAGTGTACAACGATTTAAGAACATAAGGATCTGAAAATTCCTTTGCAGAACGTTTAACAAATCCCAATAGTGAATTAGCTTTATTTATAATATTATTATAATGGGTTTTAAAGCTAAGTTGGGAATCGAAGTACACCCCTAAGTCCTTTATTGAGGTAACTTTAGGTAAACTTAGTATAATACCATCTAAATTATAATTGAAACAAATAGGACTAGATCGGCGTGTATAAGTTATCAATGCGCATTTATTTACATTAAGTAGTAAACAGTTATTAACGCACCAATTGTTAAAATTTTGAAGATCATTCTGCATAAGGATGGCGTCATTATAAGATGTAATCTTTTTAAAAAGTTTCATATCATCAGCGTAAACTTGAAGCTCGCAATTAGAAATTATAGAAGAAACATCATTTACAGATAAGATAACAAGTAGAGGGCCAAGGTGGCTACCTTGTGGAACTGCCGAATTTGCCACGAAAGGTTCTGAAATCACATTTTTAAATATAACACTATAGAGCGATCACATAAATAAGAATGTATCGACTTAAGGAAAAATAGTGGAAAACCATATTTTTCAAGTTTTAGTAAAATAATATTATGTGGCAATATATCAAATGCTTTACTAAAATCAGTATAGACAACATCTGTTTGAAATCCTTCTTCCATGTTATTAAGAAGAAGAGATGTGGTTTCAACTAGATTAGTCACCGTAGATTTTTGTTTTACAAAGCCATGTTGGTTATCTATTAAAAGATTCCTACAATGATTATAAATTGAATCCGTTATAATTAATTCAAACAATTTAGGAATTGAAGATAATTGGGCGATAGTTAGTGATTTCATTTTTAGCATTCTTTTTGTGAATTGGCCTGATATAAGAAATTTTCCAAATAGGAGGAAAATATCCGGAATTTAATTAATTTTTAAAGAGTAATGTTAAAGGCGTAGTGAGAATGTTAGAACACTTGCTCAAAATTATTTCTGGTATACCATATGGTCCAGGAAAAGTATTATCACCCAGTTTATTTAGATAGCTGGAAACTATTTGTTCATTAATATTAATGTCAGTAAGAGAAGTTTTTTGATATGTATTCATATAGGAGAAATAATTTTTATTTGGCGTAAAAGAAGAATCACTATATGAAGTGCTAAAAAACTCACGAAAATATTTCGAAATAGTTGAAGGATCATTACTAGAAAGAGAATTGAAATTCATAAATGTTGGGTAATCATCAAATTTACGTTTAGAGTTCAAGAATTTCCAAAATTTTTTCGGATCAGACTTTAATTTAGTTGCTATTAAGTTAATGTAACTATTATAAAGTATTTCAGAAGAAGTTTTAAAATTCTCAAACAATATGACAAAATTATTAAATTCATTAATATCTTTTGGTTTCAGATATTTACGCCAGGCTTTGTTTTTCTTAGTTCTGAGAGATCTAAGCTCCTTTGTGAACCATGGTGGGCCAGAGTTAGAACACCTGTTTTTTGAAATAGGAACAAATTGTGTAAGACCTTCGAACATTATTTCATAAAACCTAATTGTCATTTGATTAAGGTATATATTATTAAATATAGACGTGAAGTCATAGGTGTTTAAGAAATTTACTAGTCCGGGAAAGTTGGTTTTATTGAAATTAAACCTATAAGATGTATTAGCAATATGACTGCCCTGCGTCTCACAATTTTGCAATTTCTGCCCCCCCCCCAGAATCCGTGGGCCGACCTCCTTGGAGGGTGGATTTACCAACTGAGTTGGCGTACCACCTGGGGTATTCAATCCTTGAGTTTTATCCATTGCATTAAATTATTGATTGAATTTTATACCTACTTCCAGGTAATTTTCACATTTATATAGCGAGCCCTTTGTTCCAGGTCAGACGCTATTTTAATAGAATAATAATATTTTTAAATAGATAAATTAGTAAGAATTGCTAATATTTTTGAATTGATAAAATAATTAGAAAATGTTTTTAGTATTATAAAGTAAATTTGGTTAGCCATGTCTTACGATCAAACTAATAAAAGTTTTTATGGTTTTAAAATGACTTATGGACTTCCCATTAAATTTGAACGAAATTGGTGTAGGGTATTTCTAAGTCGGTTGCACCGACTTACTGTTTCTTTACTTGTTTTTGTCCTTTCACTCCGCGAGCGGGCATACAGCTTCCATTTGACATCTCCATCACACCCGGTTTCCCGCTGCTGTTTTTGCATTCTCCCAAGTGAGGTTGCACTGATTGAGCTCGTTCATTATGGTGCACCTCCAGGTGTTATTTAGACGCACGCGTCTTTTGCTTCCTTGGGGGGGTGACACTCCAAGGCCATACGGCTTATGATGTTCATATTTTTTCTTAGCGTGTAGCCTATTCAGCTCCTTTTCTTCTTTCTTAATTGTCTCACTATGGTTTCCTCTCCTGTAAGTCTCAAAAGGTCTTCGTTGCTTATTCTGCTAGGCTAGAATATTTTGCATATTATGCGCAGACAACGGTTTGTGAAGACTTGTATCTTTTGGACGATGTTGTTGGATATCATCCATGTTTCGCTTCCATACAATAGTAGGGTCTTTACGCAAGTATTGAAGATTCTTATTTTGTTTTCTTGGAGTTTTGGGTGTTCCTCCATACTGGGTACAATAGTCCGAATAATTCCCTTGCTTTGCTAAGTCGGTTGTTCACATCTGCCTCCGCACCACCATCAGTAGTCACTATGCTACCGAGATAGTTGAACTGGTTAACATATTCATATCGAATATTCATTTGCATCTTTAACGGCTTTAATTATTCCTTTCCTGCAGTACCTCCAATAGCTGAATGATCCACAAATATAGAGATTAAAGGTAAAACTCCTCCAATTTTTGGTACGGGAATTATTCTAGGAATGGTAATGTTTTTTTTCTGTCCTTTAAAAATCTTTCTGCCAGCATGCAAAGCAGTTTTTATAATATTCTTATCATTCATTGGGTTTTTAGCACATTTTCAAAACATTTTGTAAAAATGTGCCTATATAGCTTCACTATGTCCGTCTATCCGTCTGTCGATTCGTCTGTCCGTATGTGTACAAAAGCTTTTACACCGTTTGAAATAGAGTAAAAAAAAATTAAATATGGGAAGGTATTGCAAGAAAAATGATTTCGTAGAAGCATTTTTTTATGTAGTCCCACCTGTTACGAGGCTACACTCCCCAAAGTTGGGAAAAGCCCTATATTTAAATTGTTATAACAAGAGTTGTGTTAGATATTTTTTCAATCTGAAAACGGAAAACGATAGCTGGTTTCATAAACTTAATTAATTTTTAAAAGGCAAATGTTTAGAGTTGTCATACGGTACAAAAATTTAACATTATGCAATATTCAATTTTTGTAAAATTTTTGGCCCCACATATCTTCTGAACGGCTCAAGCTACGGTCTTGGGAAATTTTGGGAGAAGTTAGATACTCAGAAATTAGTAGAAGTCGGTTAACCAAATTTTTTTGTCAAGCCCCATGTTTAGGAGCTATAAGGGCTCGAAAATTGAAATTTTGCTATTTTTAAACACTTGCAACTTGAATACCTATTTAAATATTTTTCCCTTAATATACAAAATTTAAAGGTCAAACATTTTATTTTAACATATATTAAAAGATTTCCTTAAATTTAAAAGCGGTTCTTTAAATTGAAGAAGTGTCTCTCAGTTTTAACCATTTTTGCGTAAATAGTAAAATTCTAAGTAAAATTACAAATTTTGGTAAAATTCACAATTTAAATCATTTGTTTTTAATACTTTTAGCTTCCATTATAACATTTTTCAAAAGCTTTTTTCTCTGAGTTTTCCTTTTTCATAAAAATTTTTTTTTTTCCTTTTTAATCCCATAACCGAATATTTATTTTGAAAAAACATACTCGTATTAGACAGTTTTGTTTTAGAAAGTCACCGATACACTAAGTACCTTTTAGGAAATGAAGTTAGTAAAACTAGATAACGAAGTTAAAGTTAAAAATTTTGATCAAAAGTCAAAAAACAAACTTTAAAAACATGGTGAATGCTTTCCAGATAGTATAAGAACACTAATAGTTGGACCTTCAAATTGTGATAAAACTAATGTAATGTGTTAGATCCCAAAGGGCTAAAATTTAAAAACATATATATTTAATCGAAATCATTACATCAACCTAAAGATGAATATCTAAAAAAATTAATAAAACCAATCAAAGGAAAGGAATGGGATATAACGAATTTTCAAATAACGTTTATGTAATTGAACCGTCGGCCTCATAACCAAATACAATATTTATTCTTGATAATGTAGCTTGTGTTAAGCAAGATAATATAAGAGCCTTTTTTTTGTACGGGACCTCACAAAGAAGGAGATACTTTTTATTTATGTCTATCATATACATACAAGAATTCCAAAGCAATTAGTTTGAGATAATGCTAATTTTTTAATTATATTTAAGCAAGATGATTAAAATATAAAACATACTCGTATATATGATGATCATGTAAATTCTGATATGACTTTTAATGAATTTAAAACATTTAATACATGCTGGTGGAATGATAATTATGGGTTTCTAATAATTGATAAAGATAGTCGTTTCAATAATGGATGTTATAGAAAAAATTTTGACGAATTTGCTAAATTTTAGTTAACCCAAGATCTATTAGCAGTTCGCAGTTACTAACTAAACAGGTCATTTAATAGATATCAAGTAGTAGTTAGCAAATAAAAGATAACAGTTATCAGTCATTAGCTAACAATTATCAGTTAGCAGTTAGCAAGAGAACAGTTTAGTCGATAGTTTATAGTTAATAATTGAACTAATCCAGATTTAAACAAAAAAAGAAACAGTCAGTCTGTGCAACCGACTAAGAAATATACCTATTTGGTTCAAATTTAATGGGAAGTCCATAAGTCATTTTAAAAATATAAAAGCTTTTATTCGTTTGCTCGTAAAGCTTGGTTAACGAAATTTACTTTATAATACTCAAAACATTTTCTAATTATTTTATCAATTCAAAAATATTAACAATTCTTACTAATTTATCTATTTAAAAATATTAAAAAACAAATTACAAAATTACATTCTTAAAACTTTTGTTCCAATTCAATAAAATTTTACACACATGCAGCAATTACTTCTTTTCAGGATTATTAGCTGGAGTGCATTTACTGGTGAATGATTTAGTACCCTTGATTAATTATTTAAATTTTAATTAATTTTTAAATTTATTCTCTTAATTTACTTATTTTTTAATGTTTTATATAATTAAACTCAAAGTTATTCGAAAGAACATTAATTTGCAATAATATAAATATAAAAGTTTATATAATTTCATGATTTTTAATGTTAGTTAAAACCATTAATGCTTTCATTAGCTTTTTATTACAAAATTTAATAATCAAAATATGCAATAAATGTATTTCTAAATATAATGACAAATTTAGAACTTTTCATATAATTCATTTTAATATAAAAATAAATTTTACAATTTAAGTATCGTACACAATTTCTTAATTATGAATAATTCAATAAAATATAGATATGATATAATAAAAATTAAAAACAAAAAAAATTTCGTCGTTTATTAAAAATATAGTTTGTTTTTAATTTATAAAATATAATACATAAAATGTTTTATATCAAAACTTTTAGCTTTTTAAAAATATTAAAGTTTTAAATAATTACGGAAACAATAAATAGTGTATCAAATTTGATTTGGTTATCTTTATTAATTTCGAATATATTATGATTTAACGTCAAAAATTTTACGTACACAAAATAAATAAGAAGAAACACCCCACATATAAGGTTCTATCTTCTTTGGTTTCGAAATTTACTAGTTTGACCTCAATTCGATCAAACCCTTTTAGAATCCGAACTCGACCAGAACCAATTCTCATAGCACTTTCATTTCTTGTAACCTACGATATAATAAGCCGTTCTTTCAATACAATTGGAACGAATACCCCTTGTACTCAATTGGAACGTTCTATCTTAATTTTAAATTACTTTTTTATTAATTTCAATGATATGCTTTAAGGTCTTTAGAACTGTGTGTATAATCCTCGACCCACTACTCCAATTGGTCCCAAATTTCAAGGACTGTAAGGATATATGATGAGGCACACTGATACCAAATTTGAAGTTTTTATCTTTATTGGTTTCGGTATTATGCTCGTTTGGCCTAAATCCGATCAAAAAGTTCTAGGATCCGAATCCATGGTCCAATCTCGACCGCACGTAGTCCTCGTCATAATTTCATTACTAGTAACCTGCACCACATAATCCATGATGGGGTATATTAACTTTGGTATGGTGTTTGTAACCACATAAAGGAAGCGAGCTAGATATGGAAAAGTATATATATTTGTGATCAGCGTGACATCCTGAGTCGATATAGCCATGTCCGTCCGTCCGTAGGTACGATACACCATGGTTGTGGAACCTTTGAAAAGTTCAAGAGCTTACAAACGTATATCTTAAAAATAGCGTAACTCAAAAAATAATGCCGCTATTTTGATGAAATTTAAACTTTAAGTTCCTAGTAATGAAAGTACCTTGGGAATTGGTTCTGGTCGAGTTGGACAATGAATTCGGATTCTAGAAGCTTTTGATCAATTAGAAACTAAACAAGTATACTTTATATATATATTTTTAGAATATATTTCCTATTTCTTATGTTTCCCCGAAATTTAGACTTAATTGTAGTGGTGGTTCAGGTGGCTCCTAAGAAATCCCAAAATTAAAAAGCTTATGTTCGAATTTCATGAATATAGAAACTTTAAATTTGATAAACGATGGTTCTTTCCTTATTCCATTATTATTTAACACTTTTATATTTTTAAAAGGCTAAGAATTTTACCATAAAACACGCTTTGTATAATATTTTATAAATGAAAAACAAAATATTTTTTTAATAAACGGTTAAATACCTTTTTTTTAATTTTTATTATATCATATATTTTATTGAATTATTACCAAAGGTGATATATAATTAAGACATTGTGTTCAATACTTAAGCTATATTCAAAGGCACTTGTTGCATTTATGTAAAATTTATTTTTATATTTAAATGAATTATATTAAGACTTCTAAATTTGTAATTGTATTTAAAAATACATTTATTGCATATTTTGCGTTTATAAGCTTTTCTAATAGGTACATAAACTAACAATTTAAAATAATTGCATTTTTGTAAAATTTTAATTATTAAATATATTATGCTTTGATTAGCTTTTTATCACAAAATTTAATAATTAAAACTTTTTCACTTTTGTAATTGGATTGAAATAAATATATTTTCATTTACTTCAAGTTTTTTTGACTTTTCATATTTTTAAATAGATAAATTAGTAAGAATTTGTAATATTTTTGTATAGATAAAGAAAATGTTTTTAGTATTATGGTTAGCTATCTCTTACGATCAAACTAATAAAAGCTTTTATGGTTTTAAAATGACTTCATTAAATTTGAACCAAATATGTGTAGGGTATTTCTGAGTCGGTTGCACCGACTGACTGTTTTTTTCTCGCTGGTTTTTTTTTATATGTTCGTTGGTCCTTATAACAATTAAAACGTCCAGAAATCTAACCCATGGGCCGATTTCCCCAAAATGCAATCCCTGCCGTACTTTAAGTCCTTGTAACCTACAGTTAAAATTTCATCAAGATAGCTCCATTAGTTGTAGAGTTATCGTGCGTACGGACGGACAGACGGACGGACGAACGGACATGGTTATATCGACTCAGGGGGTCACACTGATCACAAATATATATACTTTTCCATATCTATAGCTTTCTTCCTTTAAGTGGTTACAAACACCATTCCAAAGTTAATATACCCTTTTCATATTTCATAGGTGCAGGGTATAAAAATGGGTGAACAACTAATGAAAGATTTAATGTAAACTCGTAAAAATTTAAAAAGGAAATTTCAAGCTTTAAAAGTTCAGAAGCTATCGGAACACCATAATCAGGAAGAAGATTTCATTCTAATTATAAATCCAATTATAGAATTAACAAATGTAGTCAGACAACAACAACAACAACTGTCAAAAAATTTTATCAAACCGGAAATTAAATTGCGTGCTGACGATTATAACAACTTAAATTTAATGAGATAATTTAAGCCGGAAGTTAAAACACCTAGCAACTAATGTAATACTTACAGTAAATATATAACGTCAACACCAAATACTATAAAATTTTAAGCTTTATCTATCAATGACAATATTATTGATGAATCATCAATTTCAGAAGATCCTGTTCCTAACAAGTCAGAACTTGATAAGACATATGGACTATATTTTGATGAGTCATAAAATTTTCGAAAACTTGAGAATGCTAATTTTGAAATAGATGAAATTACTAAAAATATTTTGATTGATAATGAAGTTTTTAAAGGTCTATATTAATTTATATTTAAAAAAAAAAGCCTATAAATTATACTGAAAATGATTTAAAAACATACCTTCAAATACTTAACAGAACGAATGCACATAGAAGAAATTACGATAATTAAGAACAAATAAAAGGAAACAAAGGTTTTAAATACAAAAATATATTAAGAAAATTATATGAACATGACTATAACACTAGGCATAAAAAAACTGGTTCAGGTTGTTCGAAAAAAAATTTTTCTAATTATTTTAATAAATCTTCTTTACCAGAAACCCATCAAAATGAGTCAAATCAGTCAAATCAATATGTTTATTGGGATGATCCTAAAGAATTAGTTGACAGATAAAAACTTTTAATTGCATCAGAAACAACAGGAAACAACAATTATCCCAAAGAAATTGTCATTGTTATTTAGAGGAAATCCATATCAAATTCTCGCAATTGTTAAATGAAAAATTTTCAATGATGACTGACATCAATGAATTTCAAATTACAATTTTATAATTAAATTTATTAATGACAGACTGCAAAAGCCCAAGCTCAATCAGCATTGGATTTATTAAATGGTTTAAAACTAATAAAAAACTAATAATTGGGGATCAGTTTTCAATTACATTTCGAAATTGATATACATCAAATCGGATATACTTTAAATAATTTTTTGGATAAATATCATGATATTTTATTGGAGGAACATTATTATTGAAAATTTAATTTAATTTTTTTAAATTATATAAAAATTCTATCCAAATTAAAACGTAAGAGTATGGATATCATTGGGATATATGTCCCTATACATTAGACAACATAACAACTGTTCCAGATACTTGTCCTTGTCAATCAGCAGAACATCATATATTAAAATCTTCCAAACTAATGGATTTATATAAAAGAATAAAAAATAAATAATTGTAGTATAACTTTATATAAATAAAGAACATAAATTTTAATTACATTTTATTATTTGCTTTTCATTATATTTATACTAGCTAATACCAGGTGCGCGTTGCTGCGCCTCTCAATGGAGGTTTAATTGAATTCGATGTTACTGCAAAAAGTTAACACAAAAATTACACACGGTTATCACATGTAAATTTTAAAATGTATGAAAGCAATCTTTTAAAACGATTTTCTAGGATTATTGTAGTAATTTTTGAAACTTTCTGTAATTCAAAGCAGTACAAACTACTTTCCAAAATTTGACGTAATTTACTTCCAAAAAAAATTTTTTGACCAAACGTAGGACCGACTATTAACAGACTCAACTCCATTTTCAAGTTGCTTCACACATAAAAAAATCGGTCAAATCGTTTCTAATTTAGAGTAAAGTATTGAAAAAACCTATAAAAAGCTGTTGGGCCGCAATGGGTTAATGCAACTCAACAAAATTTTTTTAGGGCTTTCTTTTAAGCCAAAGCAGAATTTCGTAAAATCAAACAATATTTGGACCCAAAATTTTTTTTGACCACCCGTCGGCCCGACATGGGTTAACAAATTCCAAAACTGTTAATAATGTCAACTCAATTCTCAAGGAACATCACGTATACAAAATTTGAAGTCAATTGGTCGAACCGTTTCGAATTTAGAGTAAAGTATTGAAAAAAATAATAAAAAGCTGTTGGGCCGCAATGGGTTAATGGAACTCAAAAAAATTTTTTTTTGGGGTTTTCTTTTAAGCCAAAGCAGAATTTCGTAAAATCGTACAAAATTTTGACCCAAAATTTTTTTTTACCACCCGTCGGCCCGACATGGGTTAACAAATTCCAAAACTGTTAATAGTGTCTACTCAATTCTCAAAGAGCATCACGTATACAAAATTTGAAGTCAATCGGTCAAACCGTTTCGAATTTAGAGTAAAGTATTGAAAAAACCTATTAAAAGCTGTTGGGCCGCAATGGATTAATGGAACTCAACAAAACTGTTAATAATGTCAACTCAATTCTCAAGGAACATCACGTATACAAAATTTGAAGTCAATTGGTCGAACCGTTTCGAATTTAGAGTAAAGTATTGAAAAAAATAATAAAAAGCTGTTGGGCCGCAATGGGTTAATGGAACTCAAAAAAATTTTTTTTTGGGGTTTTCTTTTAAGCCAAAGCAGAATTTCGTAAAATCGTACAAAATTTTGACCCAAAATTTTTTTTGACCACCCGTCGGCCCGACATGTTTTTGTTTTGTTTTTTGCGAGGGTTTATTAAAAGCATCGAAAGCCGCCCAGAATTAATGTACGGGGTTCATCTGGGAAATGTTGGACTTTACCTAACTAAAACCACCACCCTTTATTATAAGGAAGCGAGCTAGATATGAAAAAGTATATATATTTCTGAGTCGATATAGACATGCCTGTCAGTCCGGCCGGCCGTCCGTAGGCACGATAACTCAAAAACTAATGAATCTATCTTGATGAGATTTAAATTTTAGGTTACTAGTAATGAAAGTACCATGGGAATTGATTCTGGTCGAGTTTAGACAATATGTTCGTATTCTAGAAGCTTTTGATCGAATTGAGGCCAAACGAGTATAATTTCGAAACCAAAGAAGATAGAACCTTATATTTAGGGTACAGGTGTTTCTTCAATCCCCGCCGTACTTTAAGTCCTAGTATCCTACAGTTAAAATTTCATCAAGATAGCTCCATTAGTTTTTGAGTTATCGTGCCTACGGGCGGACGGACGGACGGGCATGGCTATATTGACTCATCACACTGATCACAAATATATATACTTTTCCATATCTAGCTCGCTTCCTTTAGGTGGTTACAAACACCATACCAAAGTTAATATACCCTTTTGCTATTCCATAGGTGTAGGGTATAATAAATTATAATATTATAATTTAGTTATATAATAAATTTTTTAATTATGAGTAATAGCGAAATCAATACTTAGAATCTAATCCCAATGCACTCAGGAAAACCTGTTAACAAGTGCGAAATATTATGTTGATGTTTAATTTGGAAAAGCATACACTGGTGAATAAGTTACTGTTTTATAAAAATATGAAAGTTTTAATTTTGAAGAAATAGTAGCCCTTCAATGGGGAAGGTTCCCAAATTTTTGATTACCAAACTTATGATGGATCAGCCCACCCCTTTTCTGTCCCCACCTTTCCATTTTTTCTAGGTTCTAGGAAATCAATTGTGAACTCCATCAAAATTTGGAGTTTTACCTATAATTTTATGATCCAAGGAGAAATGGTTAAAATTAAGAGACAGTTTCTTCAATTTAAAGAAACCCTTTAACATATGTTGATATATAATGTTGAGGCTTAAAATTTTGTATATACAAAAGAATTTTAACAGGCATCCAAATTACAGATGTTTAAAAATAGTAACATTTCAATTTTTGTGTCCTTATAACTCCTAAACCGAAGGTTTGAAAAAAAAATTTTGTTAGCCGACTCCTACTAATATATGAAGGTCTAACTTCTCCCAAAATTTCAAAAGCCTAGTTTGGCCCGTTTCAAAGATATGTGAGGCTAAAAATTTTGCAAAAACTAAGTTTTGCATAATGGTAAATTTTAATACAGTTAGGCAACCATAAAAACTTTTCTTTTAAAGGTATATAAAGTTTGTAAAACCAGACGGACAGAGTGAAACTATATGGCACATTTTCAAAATTTTTTGAAAATGTGCTACAAAATACTATATACTGGGAGCTGAACGGGTGCAGATCCAGTACAGACATCGGTTAATTTTCACGTTGTCCAACCAGAGGCTTCTTTACATGCCAGCGCGCTATGCAGAAACTATCGATTAAGAGGTGACAGAGCTGAACTCAGACGATTACCGCATCGTCAACCTAAGGGCTGGATCTAACAGGCTGTATAGCCTGAAAATTGATGAGCCTGAATTGATGCCTGGGAAGTCCCCATCCGATGAGGATTGGGATGAAGAAATAGATGTAGGTCGAGCAGATGTAGTGTTGTAAAGATAGTAACTTCAAACAAATGTAGAAGCTTTAATTTGGCACAAGGGTGTTCTTTACTATTTCCTACGTGTTCCCTTAGTGTATGTTCAATTGGAGTGGTTGTTCAGGTAACTCTCTTAGACCTCCCAAGATTAAAAGGCTTATTATCGAAATTAATAAAAATTGCAAAGTTTTTAGCAATGGGTCGATTCAAACAAAATAATCTCAGTTTTAAGTTATTTTCTTATATTTAACATTTAAGTAATTTTTATTATATTTAATAGGGTCGAGAGTACTAGTTTGTACCTCGACTGCTTAACTGTTACAGCCTTCCTTTGCTTCAATTAACAGACTTTTATATTTTTCTTTCTTACATATTAAAACAATATTTACTTCAATACAATAATACAATTTAGTTTATTTTTTACATTACAAAATTATTCTATTAAAATAGACCAATATGTCAAGTATCATGCTGGCAATGCAAACCAACATGTATTTACAAAATATTTTAGTTCAATATTGAAATATGATAAATTTGTTCTACTTTCTCTTATTATATGTTTTAAGAATAAACTTTACTATTCTTTTTATTTAAACTAATATTATTTTTATTCTAAGTGAGACCATATGTAACTTTATATTCTAACCTACTTTATTTATAGTATAAGAAATTGAAAAATAATATTTATTGTTATTGTTTTAGCTGTGGCATATCACACCTTCCCCCATGGGGGAAAAATATCAGAAATTATGATAATTTTTTTTTAATTTTAGTTTAGTGCATCTACAAGTAATGCATTATTATTATTATTATTATTTTTTTTTTTTTAAGTTCAAAGTAATTATTATCTAATATATAAAAAAAATTATTGCTACATTTTTTATTTTTAATTTTGTTTTCTTTTACTTAAAGTATCGTCATTTAATTAGAATTATTAAATATGTAATTATAAATTATTGTTATGTGTATAAAAAAAATTAAGATTAAGTTTCTTTTTATAAATATTTTCTTTTTTATTTTATTTTATTCAATAAACATTTTTGACAGGTTATTGTGAACTAGTTTTGTTTTTCTAACTACTTTAATAGTATTATTCTCTTGAGAATTTATTTCTACAACTTTGTAAGGCCTAAATAACATGAGGTTAATTTTTAATTTTTCCTTACTTTATCGAGTAGCCAAACTTTATCTCCCACCATAATACCTAGTAATCTAGTATTCTTATCGTAGATTCTTTTGTTTATTTCTTTGGATTTAATGAAAATATTTCTGGCTTCGTTATAACTATTTTGAAGGCGTGACTTTGAATTAAGAACGTAATCATTACAAAGGTTCAATAGTTTTAGAGATAGTTGATGGAAATTCAGGTTTTATACCAATTAATATTTCATACGGTGTAAATGTTGTTGAAGAACTAGGAATTGTATTATGTGCAAAAATAGCTAAATCTAACCACATATCCCAATTATCAGAAACTGTATTTGAATAACAACGCAAATAGTTTCCCGAAGATCGATGTGCTCTTTCTAGAGAACCATTGGATTCCGGATGGTAACTAGTTGTGTTTATCTTATAGATTTTTAACAATGGACAAGTCCTTTTAAACACTGCACTAATCAAATTAGTAACAAGATCAGTTGGATCTATTTTTGGAGTACCAAAAATGCAAATAATCTTCCGTACAAAAACGTTGGCTACTGTGACAGCTTCCTGATTGGGAATAGGAATAGCTAACATGAATTTAGTGAGTAAATATTGAAACCCGATTCAGAAGTAGATAATGGCCCTACTATATCCAAAGCAATTTTTTCGAAAGGTTTATTAAGTGTATCTGTTATTTTCATAGGTATTTTAGTTAAAGCTTTTAACTAAAATACTTTTAAAGTATTTTAGTTAAGCTTAATTTATTTTGCTGACATATTTCCCAAGAAGATATATATTTGATTATAGTTTGTTTCATATTTTTGAAGTAAAACTTTTGTTTAAGTCTTTGCAGTGTACGATTGACACCTTGGTGTCAACCAACTACTATGTACTATGACATTCGTTTAGAATTGTTTTGATTTCTGTAGGATCCGTAAGAGTAGTAAATTTGTTTTATATTATATTAGCATCTGCTTCTAAATTTTGATTGGTAATATTTTTATGAATATTATCTTGTTAGAGTATTATGATATTCGTTTAGAATTGTTTTGATTTCTGTAGGATCGGTAAGAGTAGTAAATTTGTTTTATATTATATTAGCATCTGCTTCTAAATTTTGATTGGTAATATTTTTATGAATATTATCTTGGTAGAAATTGTTGTTTTCAGAAATATTTGTAATTTTGTTTTGTGAGACGTTCTTTTGACTGTGGTTTATTTTATTAGATTGTGCTCTAGTAATTACATTAATATTCGATATATTTAGTCTAGATAAGGCTTCTGCATTCGTATTCAAATAACCCGATTTGTGGATTACACAAAAATCGAATTCTTCTAATTTAATACGCCAGCGCATGATTCTAGAAGTTGGATTATTAATGTTAAAGACCCAAACAAGGGGTTTGTGATTGGTAACAACCGCAAATATTCTACCTTTTCTACCTTTTCAATAGTGGAGTAATTACGTTCGGCTTTGTTTAATGTTCTAATAAGATAAGCGATTGGTTCATCCATTACGTAGATCCAACCACGACACGCCATTTTTTATTTCCATTTGCATCAAGTTTTTTAGGAACAACTAATAATGGACTGTTCCATTTTACTATTTTGAACTATTCCTTGCGTTAACATTTCATCAACTTGTCTTTTAATTTCGGATTTATGAATTTCAAGTAGTCTATAAGATTTAACGTTTACCGGTGGTTTATCAGATTGTATGTTTATTTCATGTTTAATTGTATCTGTACAGGTCAACTTGTTACATTCTAAGTAAAATAATTGATTATAGTCTCTACATATATTTATGATGGAAGTTTTTTCTTCCGAATTACGATGAGACAGATCTAACTGTTAATTTAAGTTTTTTAAACGGTTTTCTATTAAATTTATACTTTCAACTTGTGCTAACGTATAGATATTAAAATTTTTAATAGAAGAAAAGTTTATTTTTAATTCTTCATTGCGTAATTCATATGGCTTTCCATTTTCGTTTACTATACTAAGATATATGTAACCTTTTTTTGGTTTTATGATAGTATTAGTTATAAAGATCCCATTTTCATTTAAGTTATTCGAATTTATCATTGTAATTGATTCGTCCTGTATATTTACAGGACCACACTTAACAATTTTTCTATACGTGGCGGTATTACAACAACTTTATTTTCTGTTTGGAATTTGATTTGAACTTTTAAATCATTAAAATAAAAAATAACTTGATCATTACCATAGTCGATAATTACTTTGGTTTAATAAAAAGGTTTTCGCCCATTATACCATCTTGTGCGATTGGGAAATAAGCGGAAACTACATGAATAAGTATAGCATATCTTTTCAGTTTATGACCAGGAACCTCAATAAATAATGTAGTAGTTCCAATTGTAGTAATAGGTTCGGGTGAAATGCCTTTCAATTCAATAGACATGAGATCAAAATAAGTATTGTCATGCAAAGCATTTACTTTAATAATGCTTATATTTGCCCCAAAATCTATCAACAAATTAGTAAATTGATTTTCCGCACCCTGCATTTCTAGAGGCAAGATACTGGAAAAAGTACGATTTTTCGTTTGGTTTAACATTATTTCTCTTGATTTTGATTATGGTTTTGATTTCGTTTTTCATTTAGATTTTGGTATTGATTTTTAATTCGATTTAGATCTTGATTTTTATTTAGTTTTTGAAGTCGATCTTGATTTTGATCTTGATTTTGAATTCGATTAGGATTTTGATTTGGACTTTGAATTTGATTTTGAATTCGATTTTGATTTTGATTTTAATTTTGAATTTGATTTAGATTTTGATGTTGATTTTAATTTCGTTTTTGATTTTGATTTCGATTTTGATTTTGATTTCGATTTTGTAATTTATTAAATTTGAGATTTAGCATTTTCCTTGATTTAGAATTAGAATAAGGGCTCTCTATTTGAATTGGCTCGCCTGTGCCCCGAGGCCCGATGGATCAAGCTGCTGGTAGTTTCCCTCATTCACACTGGTTTGAGAATAATTAATACCATTCTTCTTATTCCTACTGAACGCTAGTTTTTTGCATTCATCAAGGGTATGTTCAGGATTTTTACAATAACGACAAATTTTTTCTTGCGTTAATGTATTGATTTGAGGGCTGGGATTTGAGTTATTTGTAAACTCTGGTACGCATTAAATATTTGGATTAGTTCTTTGATTAAAACTTTTGCGGTTACTGAAATTTTTACGGTTATTTGCCTTCCGACAATCTCGAGTGTAACGGTTATTTATTTTACAGAAATTACAATAAGGCGTTTTGTGGTTAGGATTATTTCCACTATAATAATTTTTATTTTGATTGCTACCTTTATGACTAGTAGCTAGATTTAGTTTTTCCTCATTAATAGCCAAATCTAAAATTTTTAATTACTGTGGATTCATTTTACTCATGTATAGCTTGTATATCGTCATTGGTCATTGAATCCTTGACACAAGCTATATTCAAATCATCAAATAACTTTTCGGTTGTCGCCGAATAATGTGTTACTGACTCTCTTTGTCCTTGACTCAAAGAAAATATGTCTAACTAAACTATATACGCGGATCTCGTTTTGGAAAATTTCTCTACCAAAGAATTCTTAAGATCTCCCCGGTTTTCAAACTTTTGATATCGTATTGTGGCGTTATATGCGCGCCTTGCAATTTTGGAAAGAATGACTTCCATAAAGTTGTTAGGTCGTTGTGCTGTTTAGCTCTTTCTTACTGTATTTCTGCGAGTTGCAGGAATCTGTCTAACTCGGCAGAATCGCCGCTAAATACGGGAATCATTTTATTTGCTCAATATTTTTTACTGGATCAGTATTGATATTAGCAACGAAGGTTTGTAGGGAACGAGAAATAGGCATAGGAACTAGTTTAGAAATTTTCCTCGTTCTTAAACTGAGATTCATAAAAAAAAACTAAATTAATGAGTTATTCAAAAAAAAATTTCTCTTAAATAGACAAAATTCTTTAAATATAGGAAAATACTTTCTTTTCAAACGAATAATATAATATTTTTTTTTTTTTTAAACTGATACTAAAAATTTAAAAGGTTGTTTTTTTTTTTTTAAATTAAAAAAATGTTTTTTTTTATATATTGAAAATTTTATTTCATTTACTTTATTTCATTAATCATTTTTCCTTTTCCTTTTAATAGTGCAATTTTAGTTTGCCAAACTAATATATTTTCTTTTAAAATAAAAAATGTTATTTAAAAAATTTTAAATAAAGGAAAATTTGTTAAATTTATTCTGGATAAAACAGAAAACATTTTGTTTTTCCTATTTTTACAATTATTTCAATTACTTTATTATATTAAAATATTTTTTTTTAAAATTGGCAATTCTTGAGATGTTCTTATCTTCCTGATGAAATAACTCTTTAAAGAATCATAGATGATGACGACACTGATCACTATGCATAGTTCTTTTAGAACTTCTTCTGTGCTCCTGTTGAAAGTTTGGATTGCAATCTGTGCTGAATCATTGCAAATTAACGTGAAACAACGAGTGCGACAGATGCTCATCCCTACACTGTTGAATTAGTAAGATGGCGAAACACGGCTTATAGAAATTCGTTTGTTCTGGGCACATCGCGATTGTAGAATCAGTTACCATGTAATGTGTTTCCCAAAGTTGGTAATTTTTATATGGACGATCCAATAAAGTTTAAGAAGAACATTAACATCCATCTTCATGACTTTCCTTTAAATTAATTCCTTTATCCTTTATAATCCCGATTTCTAAATCCTAATCCTAACCCTAATTTCCTTGATCGTAAGACAAAGCTAACAAAATTAACCTTATAATACTAAAAACAATTTCTAATTACTTTATCGAATCAAAAATATTAAAAATTCTTACTAATTTATCTACTTAAAGATATTAAATAACAAATAAACTTGAAATAATAGGATTCGTAAAATGCAATTACAAAATTACATTTTTAAAATTTAATCCAATTCAATAACATTTTACACACATGCAGCAATTACTTCTTTTCAGGATTTTTAGCTGAAGTGCATTTACTGTTGAATGATTTAGTATCCTTGATTAATTATTTCAATTTGAAATAATTTTTAAATTTATTTTGTTAATTTAATTATTTTTTAATGTTTTATTTAATTAAACTCAAAATTATTCGAAAGAAATATTAATTTGTAATAAGATAGTTATAAAAGTTTATATAATTTCATGGTTTTTAATGTTAATTAAAACCATTAATGCTTTCACTAGCTTTTTATCACAAAATTTAATAATCAAAATATGCAATAAATGTATTTTTAAAGTACAAGGACAAATTTAGAACTTTTCATATAATTAATTTTAATATAAAAATAAATTTTACAACTTAAGCATCGTACACAATTTCTTCATTATATATTACTTATAGTAATAATTCAATAAAATATAGATATGATATAATAAAAATTTAAAACAAAAAAAATTATGTGGTTTATTAAAAAAATATTTTGTTTTTAATTTATAAAATATAATACATAATATGTTTTATAGTAAAACTCTTATCCTTTTAAAAATATAAAAGTGATAAATAAGAACGGAAATAGGAAATAGTGTATCAAATTTGATTTTTTTATCTTTATTAATTTCGAATATATTATGCTTTAAGGTCTTGGGAATAGTGGGCGTGGTACGCATACAGCTATTCCAATTCATCCAAAATTTCACGTAGACAAAACAAATAAGAAGAAACACCCAAAATATAAGGTTCTATCTTCTTTGGTTTCTTTAGTACTTTCATTCCTAGTAACCTAGAATATAAATTTCATCGAAATAGCGTAATTAGTTTCTGAGTTCTGGTGTTTTTAAGATATATGTTTGTTAGGACTTGAACTTTCCAAATGTTCGAGAACCCGAAACCATGGTACGATTTCGCCAATGTGCAGTTCCAGTCATACTTTCAATACTAACCCTTGTACATAATTGCAACATTCTATATTAATCTTAACTTACTATTTTTATTAATTTCGATGATATGCCTTTAAACATTTAGAGGTCTAAGAGAGTTATGTTAACCACCACTTCCATTAATCATAAATTAAGGGAACACGTAAGAAATAGTAAAAAACACCCTTGTGCCAAATTTGAAGCTTCTACATTTGTTTGAAGTTACTGTCTTTATTATTTTCGAATATATGCTTTAAGTTCTTTAAAGCTATGTCGGTGGTCCCCGACCCCCTATTTTAATTGGTTCCTATTTTCGAGAACACTAAGGGAATAGAAAGGGACACCCTGACACCGCATTTGGAGGTTCTAATTTTTTTGGATTCTGAATTATGCTCGTTTGGCCTAAATTCAATGAAAAAGTTCCAGACCAATGGTTGGATTTCGCTTACATTAAGTCCGCGCCGTTCTTTTAATACTGAAGAACCCTTGTACACAATTGGAACGTTTTATCTTAATGTTAAGCTACTTTTTATACCCTACACCTATAGAATAGGTAAAAGGGTATATTAACTTTGGTATGGTGTTTGTAACCACCTAAAGGAAGCGAGCTAGATATGGAAAAGTATATATATTTGTGATCAGCGTGACCTCCTGAGTCGATATAACCATGTCCGTCCGTCCGTCCATAGGCACGATAACTCAAAAAATATTGGAGCTATCTTGATGAAATTTTAACTGTAAGTTACTAGGACTGAAAGTACGGCGGGATTGCATATGGACGAAATATCGGGCTAACGATCATATATAAAAAATCACAATAACTCAACAACTAATGACGCTTTCTTCATCAAATTTGTGCTGTAGGTTACTAGTAATTAAACTACTTCGGGGATTGCGTAAGTTCGGGATTGGACCATGGGTTCGGAACCTAGAATTTTTTGATCGAATTTAGGCCAAACGAGCATAATTCCGAAACCAAAGAAGATAGAACCTCCAAATTTGGTTTCAGGGTGTCGCTTTCGATTTCCTTAGTGTCCTTTAAATTTGAGTCCAATTGGAGTAGTGGGTGTGGACCAGCTACTCAGTTCCAAGGACCTTAAAGCATATTTTCGAAATTAATAAAGATAGTAACTTGAAACAAATGTAGAAGCTTCAAATATGGCACATGGGTGTTCTTTACTATTTCCTGCGTGTTCCTCTAATTTTGTACCTTTCTTAGACCCCCCAATGTGTAAAAGCTTATCATCGAAATTAATAAAACTAGTAACTTAAAATTAAGATAGAACGTTCCAATTGTGTACAAGGGTTAACTAGTATTGAAAGTATGACGGGGACTGCATATGGGCGAAATCGTACCATAATTTCGGGTTCTGGAACCCTTGAAAAGTTCAAGGACTAACAAACATATATCTTAAAAACACCATAACTCAAAAAATAATGCCACTATTTTGATGAAATTTAAACTCTAGGTTACTAGTAATGAAAGTACCATTGGAATTGGTTCTGGTCGAATATGGTCAATGAGTTCGGATTCTAGAAGCTTTTGATCGATTTGAGGCCGAACGAGTATAATTTCGAAGCCAAAGAATATATTTCCTATTTCCTATATGTCCCCGAAATTTAGACTTAATTGTAGTGGTTCAGCTATGTTCAAAGGTACTTGCTGCATTTATGTAAAATTTATTTTTATATTTAAATTATATGAAAAGGTGTAAATTTGTAATTGTATTTTAGAAATAAATTTATTGCATATTTTGCGTATAAGCTTTTCGATTAGGTTTATTAACTAGCCATTTAAAATAATTGCAATTTTGAAAAATTTGGATTATTAAATATATTATGCTTTGATTAGCTTTTTATCACAAAATTTAATAATTAGAATTTTTTCATTTTGTAATTGAATTGGAATAAATATATTTTAATTTATAACAAATTTTTTTGTTTTTTAATATTTTTAAATAAATAAATTGGTAAGAATTTGTAATATTTTGTAAGAGATAGTGTAATTAGAAAATGTTTTTAGTATTATAAAGTTAATTTGGTTAGCTATGTCTTACAATCAAATTAATAACAGCTTTTATGGCGTTAAAATGACTTATGGATATGCCATTAAATTTGAACCAAATAGGTGTAGGGTATTTCTAAGTCGGTTGCACTGACTGTTTCTTTACTTGTTTTAATTTTTGGTTAGTGCATCTACAAGTAATGCATTATTATTATTATTTTTTTTTTTTTTAAGTTCAAAGTAATTATTATCTAATATATACATTTTTTATTTTTAATTTTGTTTTCTTTTACTTAAAGTATCGTCATTTAATTAGAATTATTAAATATGTAATTATAAATTATTGTTATGTGTATAAAACAAGTAAAGAAACAGTCAGTCGGTGCAACCGACTTAGAAATACCCTACACCTATTTGGTTCAAATTTAAGGACATATCCATAAGTCATTTTAACACCATAAAAGCTGTTTTTAATTTGATCGTAAGACATAGCTAACCAAATTAACTTTATAATACAAAAAACATTTTTTAATTACACTATCTATTAAAAAATATTACAAATTCTTACTAATTTATCTATTTAAAAATATTAAAAAACAAAAAAACTTGAAACAAATGAAAATATATTTATTCCAATTCAATTACAAAATGAAAAAATTCTAATTATTAAATTTTGTGATAAAAAGATAATCAAAGCATAATATTTTTAATAATCCAAATTTTTAAAAATTGCAATTATTTTAAATGGTTAGTTTATATACCTAATAGAAAATCTTATAAACGCAAAATATGCAATAAATGTATTTCTAAAATACAATTACAAATTTACACCTTTTCATATAATTCATTTAAATATAAAAATAAATTTTACATAAATGCAGCAAGTACCTTTGAACATAGCTGAACCACTACAATTAAGTCTAGATTTCGGAGACACATAGGACATAGGAAATATATTCTTTGGCTTTGAAATTAAACTCGACCACAACCAATTCCCATGGTACTTTCATTATTAGTAACCTAGAGTTTAAATTTCATCAAAATACCGGCATTATTTTTTGAGTTATGGTGTTTTTAAGATATATGTTTGTTAGTCCTTGAACTTGTCAAGGGTTCCAGAACCCGAAACAGTTGTACGATTTCGCTCATATGCGGTCCCGTCATACTTTCAATACTAGTTAACCCTTGTATACAATTGGAACGTTCTATCTTAATTTTAAGTTACTAGTTTTATTAATTTCGATGATAAGCTTTTACACATTGGGGGGTCTAAGAGAGGTCCTGAACCACCACTCCAATTTATCCCAAATTAGGGGGGCACGGAAGAAATAGTAAAGAACACCCTGGGCCAAATTTGATGCTTCTACATTTGTTTCAAGTTACTATTTATATTAATTTCGAAAATATACTTTAAGGACCTCGGAACTGAGTGGCTGGTACCCGACCCACTAGTCCAATGGAGCCCAAATTTCAAAGACACTTACGAAATAGGAAGGGATACCCTGATACCAAATTTGGAGGTTATATCTTCATTGGTTTCGGAGTTACGCTAGTTTGGCCTAAATTCGATCAAAAAGTTCTCAGTTCCGAACTCATTGTCCAATCCTCACCGTACGTAATCACCGCCGTTCTTTCATTACCATTAACCTACAGCACAAATTTCATGAAGATAGGGTCATTAGTTGTTGAGTTATCGTGATTTTTAATATATGTTCGTTATCCCTGACACCGACTAAAAGGTCCAGAATCCGAACCCATGGGCTGATTTCGCCCTTATACAGCCCGCGCTTTACTTATAGTACTAGTTAACCCTTGTACACAATTTGAACGGTCTATCTTAATTTTAAGTAACTAATTTTAAGTAATTTTAAGTAATTTTAGTAATTTCGATTATAAGCTTTTAAAACTTGGGAGGTCTGAGAGGGGTACTGAACCACCACTCCAATTGATCCTAAATTAGGGGACCACGCAAGAGATAGTAAAGAACACCCTTGTGGCAAATTGGAAGCTTCTACATTTTTTCAAGTTGTTGTCTTTAATTATTTTGTTATTATTAATTTTAAAGATATGCTTTAAGGTCTTCGAAAATGTGTGGCTGGTCCCCGACCCAGTAATCCAATGGGACCTAAATTCCCAAGACACTTAGGAAATAGGAAGGGACACCATGATACCAAATTTGGAGGTTCTATCTTCATTGGTTTCGGAATTATGCTCGTTTGGCTTAAATTCGATCAAAAAGTTCTAGGTTCCGAACCCATGGTCCAATCCCGACCTTACGCAATCCCCGAAGTAGTTTTATTACTAGTAACCTACGGCACAAATTTGATGAAGATAGCGTCATTAGTTGTTGAGTTATCGTGATTTTTTATATATGTTCGTTAGCCCTTCGATCGATTAAAAGGTCCAGAATCCAAACCAATGGGCCGATTTCGCCCATATGCAATCCCCGCCGTACTTTCAGTCCTAGTAACCTACAGTTAAAATTTCATCAAGATAGCTCCATTATTTTTTGAGTTATCGTGCCTACGGACGGACGGTCGGACGGACAGACGGTCGGACGGACATGGCTATATCGACTAAGGCGGTCACGCTGATCACAAATATATATACTTTTCCATATCTAGCTCGCTTCGTTTAGGTGGTTACAAACACCACACCAAAGTTAATATACCCCTTTACCTATTCTATAGGTGTAGGGTATAAAAAATTAAGATTAAGTTTCTTTTCATAAATATTTTCTGTTTTATTTTATTTTATTCAATAAAAATTTTTAAAAGGTTATTGTGAACTAGTTTTGTTTTTCTAACTATTGTACTAGTATTATTCTCTGGAGAATTTATTTCTACAACTTTGTAAGGCATAAATATCATGAGGTTATTTTTCATTTTTGCTTACTTTATCGAGTAGATAAAATTTTTTTTCCCACCATAATACCTAGTAATCTAGTATTCTTATCGTAGATTATTTTGTTTATTTCTTTGGTTTTAATTCCCAAAGATCGATGTGCTCTTTCTAGAGGACTATTGGATTCCGGATGGTAACTAGTTGTGTTTATCTTATAGATTTTTAATAATGAACAAGTCCTTTTAAATACTTCACTAATCAAATTAGTACCAAGATCAGTTGGAACTATGTTTGGGGTACCAAAAATGCAAATAATCTTCCGTACAAAAACGTTGGCTACTGTGACAGCTTCCCGATTGAGAATAGGAATAGCTAACATGAATTCAGTAAGTAAATATTGACACCAAAGCAATTTTTGCATTTTTTTCGAAAGGTTTATTAAGTGTATCTGTTATTTTCATAGGTATTTTTGTTTTTAAGCTTAATTTATTTTGCTGACATATTTCCCAAGAAGATATATATTTGATTATAGTTTGTTTCATATTTTTGAAGTAAAACTTTTGTTTAAGTCTTTGCAGTATACGATTGACACCTTGGTGTCAAGAAACTGGAGTACTATGATATTCGTTTAGAATTGTTTAGATTTCTGTAGGATCGGTAAGAGTAGTAAATTTGTTTTATATTATATTAGCATCTGCTTCTAAATTTTGATTGGTAATATTTTTATGAATATTATCTTGGTAGAGTATTATGATATTCGTTTAGAATTGTTTTGATTTCTGTAGGATCCGTAAGAGTAGTAAATTTGTTTTATATTATACTAGCAGATTTACCCGGCGTTGCCCGGAAGCTTGAAAATGGTAAAAAAGCAAGTTTCAGCCACTTATTTGAGATACTACTTTGCCTATAAATGCCACAAAAAAATATTTGTGGAGTTCCGTTAACCCATCGTGGCCCAACAGCTTTTTATAGGTTTTTTCGTTGCTTTGCTATATATTAGAAATGATTTAACAGATTAACTTCAAATTTCGTATATGTGTTCTTCTTTGAAAATGAAGTTCAATTTACTAACAGACTTTAAAGTTGTTAACCCCTGCCGACGATTGTTCAAAAAAAAATTTGTAACTAAATTACGTCCAATTTTTGAAAGTAGGTACAACTTCTTTGAATTAGGGGAATACTTAAAAAAAAGGTTTGTCGAGTTCTTTTAATCTTCGCAATCGATTACAAAAACTTTAAAAAACAGTTTGCAAAACAATTTGAACGATTATCTCTAATTTTTCTATACATGCTGCTTCTTGACAATTTGGTGCTCCTTGACGATAGAGTTGAGGATGGTAGGTTTCCGGTGAACAATGTTAACTGAATTAAAATGACTATAGGTCAAAAGGGGATTTTCTTGAATTGCCAACGCTTGAATAAAATATAGTCGATGGTTTAGAAAAGGTTTAAAAATTCGCTTTTCAACTTATATTTTGTTTAGTCCTGAAAGTTGTAATACGCTCTTCCTCGTTTTTTTATGATTTTATGAGAGAAATGTAGGCTTATTTTTTGGAAAAACTGTTTTAAAATACTATGTACTATGTATAAGCATTATATATAACAAATTGAATTTTTTGATTTTTAGATTTCATTTGAAGAAAACTGAAAATTTCATTGAATCTTTGTTCAAAACGCACAAACAGGTCAAAACCAAATTAACCCTGTGGGTTTTAATTAAAATGCTGGTACAAAATTTTCAATAAAATACTTTTAATCGTATAAGAAAATAAAATATATAAAAAACTTCATAGCGTCGTCGTGGAAAATGGGTTAATCGAACTTAACTAAACCTTTTTGCAGCCTCTCTTTTAGACTACAAAATCAACCTGTAAAATTGGACACAAATCGAAAACACAAAATTTTTTGAAAGTCCGCTAGGCCGAAATGGGTTAATTTATTCCAACCAAATTTATACAACTAAATGCGGTTGCTAAGAGGAACATTTGTGCCAAATTTCAAGTCAATCGGTCAAACAGTTTTGACTCGACATCAAAAACATTGAAAAAGCTTCTTTGCACTCTCGTACCCAAACGGGTTAACCGAACTCAACAAAAATTTGTCCCAGACTTTATTTTCGACTGCGAAACCACCTTGTAAAATTGGACACAAATCGGAAACACAAAATTATTTTGAAGCCCGCCAGGCCGAAATGGGTTAAATTATTCCAACCAAATTTATGCAACTAATTGCGGTTGCTAAGAGGAACATTCGTGCAAAATTTCAAGTCAATCGGTCAAACTGTTTCGGCTCGACATCAAAAACATTGAAAAAGCTTCACTGCGCCCTCGTGCCCAAACGGGTTAACCGAACCCAACAAAAATTTGTGCCAGCCTCTCTTTTTGACTGCAAAACTACCCTGTAAAATTGGACACAAATCGGAAACAGAAAATTTTTTGGAAGCCCGCCGGGCCGAAAGGGGTTAATTTATTCCAACCAGTTTTATACCATTAATTCCGTATAATAAGAAGAACATTCGTGCAAAATTTCAAGTGAATCGGTCAAACCGTTTCGACTCGACATCTAAAAAACGAAAAAGCTTAAAACGGCTCTGGAGCCGCAACCTGCTGACTTATAAAAATGCGACATAGCCTATGTCAGCCCCGGACTCCCAAAATTATTCCTCTAAAATTTGGTGTTAATCGGACCAGTGGTTTTCACGTGAATCCTGGACAAACAAACAAACAAACAAACAAACACACAAACAAACAAATAAACAAACAAATTTTCTTCTTTATATATTAGATTAGAAATTTGCATTCAAAACCTTTTAGAAAATTACAAATAGACATGAGTTAAAAGTTTTAAAAATATTGTTTTCGACCGTTAAGCAGGCCAACAAAAACTTAAAAAAAATACATTAGGTCCAAACGGGTTAATAGAGCGCAATCATGTTTTTTGGTGAGCTTGTGAAATAATGCAATGTTTGCGTTAACTTTAAACTGTGTTAGTCGAACAATTGTTTTTTTTTTAACATATTGATTAAACCTTTTCAACAGAAGAACAAATTTATATTAAAGATTGAACTCTTTAAGGAGATCAAATTTAGTGAACCCTTGTGACAAAAGGGGTTAAATGATAAAAATCAAATTAACCCTGTGAGCTTTGCTAATAAAGATTAGCTGAAAAATGGGTTAATATATTCCAAGCAACTGTATAAAACTAATTCCGTTTGCTAAGAGGAAGATTTGTGCAAAATTTCAAGTCAATCGGTCAAACTGTTTCGGCTCGACATCAAAAACATTGAAAAAGCTTCATTGCGCCCTCGTGCCCAAACGGGTTAACCGAACCCAACAAAAATTTGTGCCAGCCTTTCTTTTCGACTGCAAAACCACCCTGTAAAATTGGACACAAATCGGAAACAAATAATTTTTTGGAAGCCAGCCGGGCCGAAATGGGTTAATATTTTCGAACCATCTTTATTCAACTAATTCCGTTTGCTAAGAGGAAGATTTGTGTAAAATTTCAAGTCAATCGGTCAAACTGTTTCGGCTCGACATCAAAAACATTGAAAAAGCTTCATTGCGCCCTCGTGCCCAAACGGGTTAACCGAACCCAACAAAAATTTGTGCCAGCCTCTCTTTTTGACTGCAAAACCACCCTGTAAAATTGGACACAAATCGGAAACACAAAATTTTTTGGAAGCCCGCCGGGCCGAAAGGGGTTAATTTGTTTCAACCAACTTTATACTATTAATTCCGTTTAATAAGAAGAACATTCGTGCAAAATTTCAAGTTAATCGGTCAAACCGTTTCGGCTCGACATCAAAAAAACGAAAAAGCTTAAAACGGCTCTGGAGCCGCAACCTGTTGACTTATAAAAATGCGACATAGCCTATGTCACCCCCCGGGCTCCCAAAATTATTCCTCTAAAATTTGGTGTCAATCGAACCAGTGGTTTTCACGTGAATCCTGGACAAACAAACAAACAAACAAACAAACAAATAAACAAACAAATTTTCTTCTTTATATATTAGATTAGCATCTACTTCTAAATTTTGATTGGTAATATTTTTATGAATATTATCTTGGTAGAGTATTATGATATTCGTTTAGAATTGTTTTGATTTCTGTAGGATCGGTAAGAGTAGTAAATTTGTTTTATATTATATTAGCATCTGCTTCTAAATTTTGATTGGTAATATTTTTATGAATATTATCTTGGTAGAAATTGTTGTTTTCAGAAATATTTGTAATTTTGTCTTGTGAGACGTTCTTTTGACTGTGGTTTATTTTATTAGATTGTGCTCTAGTAATTACATTAATATTCGATATATTTAGTCTAGATAAGGCTTCTGCATTCGTATTCAAATAACCCGATTTGTGGATTACACAAAAATCGAATTCTTCTAATTTAATACGCCAGCGCATGATTCTAGAAGTTGGATTATTAATGTTAAAGACCCAAACAAGGGGTTTGTGATTGGTAACAACCGCAAATATTCTACCTTTTCTACCTTTTCAATAGTGGAGTAATTACGTTCGGCTTTGTTTAATGTTCTAATAAGATAAGCGATTGGTTCATCCATTACGTAGATCCAACCACGACACGCCATTTTTTATTTCCATTTGCATCTAGTTTTTTAGGAACAACTAATAACGGACTGTTCCATTTTACTATTTTGAACTATTCCTTGCGTTAACATTTCATCAACTTGTCTTTTAATTTCGGATTTATGAATTTCAAGTAGTCTATAAGATCTAACTTTTACCGGTGGTTTATCAGATTGTATGTTTATTTCATGTTTAATTGTATCTGTACAGGTCAACTTGTTGCATTCTAAGTAAAATAATTGATTATAGTCTCTACATATATTTATGATGGAAGTTTTTTCTTCCGAATTACGATGAGACAGATCTAACTGTTAATTTAAGTTTTTTAAACGGTTTTCTATTAAATTTATACTTTCAACTTGTGCTAACGTATAGATATTAAAATTTTTAATAGAAGAAAAGTTTATTTTTAGTTCTTCATTGTGTAATTCATATGGCTTCTCATTTTCGTTTATTATATTAAGATTTTTACGCTACATTTTCATTTAAGTTATTGGGATTTATCATTGTAATTGATTCTTCCGGTATTTTTACAGGACCATATGTAATCAATTTTCTTATTTTATCGTATTACAACAACTTTATTTTCTGTTTGGAATTTTATTAGAACTTTTAAATCATTAAAATAAAAAAATTACTTGAAAAATTACCATAGTCGATAATTACTTTGGTTTAATAAAAAGGTTTTCGCCCATTATACCATCTTGTGCGATTGGGAAATAAGCGGAAACTACATGAATAAGTATAGCATATCTTTTCAGTTTATGACCAGGAACCTCAATAAATAATGTATTAGTTCCAATTGTAGTAATAGGTTCGGGTGAAATGCCTTTCAATTCAATAGACCTGAGATCAATATAAGTATTGTTATGCAAAGCGTTTACTTTAATAATGCTTATATATGCCCCAAAATCTATCAAAAAATTAGTAAATTGATCCGCACCCTGCATTTCTAGAGACAAGATACTGGAAAAAGTACGATTTTTGGTTTGGTTTAACATTATTTCTCTTTGATTTTGATTTTGGTTTTGATTTCGTTTTTCATTTAGATTTTGGTTTTGATTTTTAATTCGATTTAGATCTTGATTTTTATTTAGTTTTTGAAGTCGATTTTGATTTTGATCTTGATTTTGAAATCGATTAGGATTTTGATTTGGACTTTGAATTTGATTTTGAATTCGATTTTGATTTTGATTTTAATTTTGAATTTGATTTAGATTTTAATTTAGATTTTGATTTTGTTTTCGATTTTGTAATTTATTAGATTTGAGATTTAGCATTTTCCTTGATTTAGAATTAGAATTAGGGCTTTCTATTTGAATTGGCTCGCCTGTACCCCGAGGCCCGATGGACGAGGCTGCTGGTATTTTCCCTCATTCACACTGGTTTGAGAATAGTTAATACCATTCTTTTTATTCCTATTGAGCGCTAGAGTGTAATGGTTATTTATTTTACAGAATTTACAATAAGGCGTTTTGTGGTTAGGATTATTTCCACTATAATAATTTTTATTTTGGTTACTACTTTTACGAATAGTAGCTAGATTCAGTTTTTCCTCACTAAAACTTCATTCAATGAGGTTACCCTGACTGTGCGAACAATTATACTTAATTGACCCAACAAAAACCCAACGTTTACAAAATTTTTCATTGCTATGGATTTTTTTTACTCATTAGTAGCTTGTATATCGTCATTGGTCATTGGATCCTTGACACAAGCTATATTCAAATCTTCAAATAGCTTTTCGGTTGTCGCCGAATAATGTGTTACTGACTCTCTTTGTCCTTGACTCAAAGAAAATATGTCTAACTGATCTATTTAGGCGGATCGCGTTTTGGAAAATTTCTCTACAAGAGAATTCTTAAGATGTTCCCAGTTTTCAAACTTCTGATATCGTATGCCCTGCAATTTTGGAAACAATGACTTCCATAAAGTTGTTAGGTCGTTGTGCTGTTTAGCTCTTTCTTACTGTATTTCTGCGAGTTGCAGGAATCTGTCTAACTCGGCAGAATCGCCGCTAAATACGGGAATCGTTTTATTTGCTCAATATTTTTTACTGAGTCAGTATTGATATTACCAACGAAGGTTTGTAAGAGAACGAGAAATAGGCATAGGAGCTATTTAGAAATTTTCCTGAGGTTCATAAAAACAAACTAAATTATAGAGTTAATCAAAAAAAAAATTTCTCTTAAATAGACAAAATTCTTTAAATATAGGAAAATACTTTCTTTTCAAACGAATAATATAATAGTTTTTTTTTTTAAACTGATAAAAAAAATTTAAAAGGTTGTTTTTTTTTTTTTTTTAAATAAAAAAAAAGTTCTTTTTTTATAAAGTGAAAATTTTATTTCATTAATCATTTTTCCTTTTTCTTTTAATAGTGCAATTTTAGTTTGCCAAACTTATATATTTTCTTTTTCTTTTAAAATAAAAAATTAACCTTATAATACTAAAAACAATTTCTAATTACTTTATCGAATCAAAAATATTAAAAATTCTTACTAATTTATCTACTTAAAGATATTAAATAACAAATAAACTTGAAATAATAGGATTCGTAAAATGCAATTACAAAATTACATTTTTAAAATTTAATCCAATTCAATAACATTTTACACACATGCAGCAATTACTTCTTTTCAGGATTTTTAGCTGAAGTGCATTTACTGTTGAATGATTTAGTACCCTTGATTAATTATTTCAATTTGAAATAATTTTTAAATTTATTTTGTTAATTTACTTATTTTTTAATGTTTTATTTAATTATACTCAAAATTATTCGAAAGAAATATTAATTTGTAATAAGATAGTTATAAAAGTCTATATAATTTCATGGTTTTTAATGTTAGTTAAAACCATTGAATTCCAATTCATCCAAAGTTTCACATAGACAAAACAAATAAGAAGAAACACCCCAAATATAAGGTTCTATCTTCTTTGGTTTCGAAATTATACTAGTTTGATCTCAGTTCGATCAAAAGCTTCTAGAATCCGAACTCATTGTCCGAACTCGACCAGAACCAATTCTTATAGTACTTTAATTCCTAGTAACCTAGAATATAAATTTCATCAAAATAGCGTAATTAGTTTCTGAGTTCTGGTGTTTTTAAGATATATGTTTCTTAGCTTTTGAACTTTCCAAAGGTTCGAGAACCCGAAACAGAACCCGAACATTCTTTATTAATCTTAAGTTACTATTTTTATTAATTTCGATGATAAACCTTTAAACCTTTAGGAGTCTAAGAGAGTTATGTGAACCACCACTTCAATTGATCATAAATTAAGGGAACACGTAAGAAATAGTAAAGAAGACCCTTGTGCCAAATTTGAAGCTTCTACATTTGTTTGAAGTTACTGTCTTTATTATTTTCGAAAATATGCTTTAAGGTCCTTAAAGCTATGTCGGTGGTCCCCGACCCCCTATTTCAATTGGTTCCAATTTTCGAAGACACTAAGGGAACAGAAAGAGAAACCCTGACACCGAAATTAGAGGTTCTAACTTCTTTGGATTAGGAATCATACTCGTTTGGCCTAAATTCGATGAAAAAGTTCCAGGATCCGAACCAATGGTTGCCTACTTGAAGTCCGCGTCGTCTTTTAATACTAGTGAACCCTTGTACACAATTGGAACGTTTTATCTTAATGTTAAGCTACTTTTTTTTAATAATTTCAATGATATACTTTAAGGTCTTCAGAACTGTGTGGATGGTCCCCGACCCACTACTTTAATAAAAAATTAAATATGATAAGTTATTAGTTGTAATAAACAAATCCGACGCATGTTTTAAATTTGAATAAATTTTTTAATTAAAAAACAAAAATAAATGTTCTTATATTTAATAGAAACTTTTAGAATTAAAACCAAGCTGTTTAAATTAATCAACGTGTATATTAGAAAAAAAAAGTTTTCCTAATACATAAAAAATCTGTGTTAATTCTGTGAAAGTTTTGTTTAATTATAAAATTTACTAGCAGATTTACCCGGCGTTGCCCGTGAGGTTGCAAATGGTAAAAAGCAAGTTTCGGCCAATTTTTGGAAGGGTTGAAAAGCTTTGGTTGAAAAGAAAGCGTCAAAAAAAATATTTGTTATAGGTTTTTTGCTGACTGACGCCTGATTGACAATAGCGGAATATTGCTTGTTTAAAGTCTCAAAAACTGGTTTTTTGAGTTCCATTAACTCATTGCGGCACAGCAGCTTTTTGTTATCAGTTAATTGATAACTACGAAAAGTTTCAAGTGAAATTTAATAAATTTGTTGAAAAATTCCCAAAATATTTAAAAACAAAACGTTTTAAAAAAATTTTTCTTTATTTACATTTTAAAATTAACATGTACACCATATGTAATTTTTGTGTTAACTTTTTTCAATAACATCAACTTAAATTAAAACTCCATTGGGGCAACTCCTCCGCGGGGCAACATGCACCGAGTAATAGGTAGTTTACATATAAGTATTATTATACCCGTTTGACTATAGGTCAAAAGGGTATACTAAATTTGCCATTATGTCACTATACTATGTCAATAGTAGTTTTCTTGAATTGCCAACGTTTGAATAAAATATAGTCGATGGTTTAGAAAAGGTTTAAAAATTTGCTTTTCAACTTATATTTTGTTTAGTACTCACCTGAAAGTTGTAATACGATCTTCCTCGTTTTTTTATGATTTGATGAGAGAAATGTAGGCTTATTTTTTGGAAAAACTGTTTTAAAATACTATGTTTTTAAGCATTATTATAAGAAATTGAATTTTTTGATTTTTAGATTTCATTTGAAGAAAACTGAAAATTTCATTGAATCTTTGTTCAAAACGCACAAACAGGTCAAAACCAAATTAACCATGTGGGTTTTAATTAAAATGTTGGTACAAAATTTTTAACAAAATACTTTTAATCGTATAAGAAAATAAAATTTATAGACAACTTCATGGCGTCGTCGTGGAAAACGGGTTAATCGAACTTAACTAAAACTTTTTGCAGCCTCTCTTTAGACTGCAAAATCAACCTGTAAAATTGGACACAAATAGAAAACACAAAATTTTTTGAAAGTCCGCCAGGCCGAAATGGGTTAAATTATTTCAACCAAATTTATACAACTAATTGCGGTTGCTAAGAGAAACATTTGAGCAAAATTTCAAGTCAATTTGTCAAACGGTTTTGACTCGACATCAAAAACATTGAAAAAGCTTCTTTGCGCCCTCGTGCCCAAACGGGTTAACCGAACTCAACAAAAATTTGTGCCAGAATCTATTTTCGACTGCGAAACCACCTTGTAAAATTAGACACAAATCGGAAACACAAAATTTTTTGGAAGCCCGCCAGGCCGAAATGGGTTAAATTGTTCCAACCAAATTTTTGCAACAAATTGCGGTTGCTAAGAGGAACATTTGTGCAAAATTTCAAGTCAATCGGTCAAACCGTTTTGACTCGACATCAAAAACATTGAAAAAGCTTCATTGGGCCCTCGTGCCAAAACGGACTAACAGAACTCAACAAAAATTTGTGCCAGACTTTATTTTCGACTGCGAAACCACCTTGTAAAATTGGACACAAATCGGAAACACAAAATTTTTTGGAAGCCCGCCAGGCCGAAATGGTAAAATTATTCCAACCAAATTTATGCAACTAATTGCGGTTGCTAAGAGGAACATTTGTGCAAAATTTCAAGTCAATCGGTCAAACCTTTGTCACTCGACATCACAAACATTGAAAAAGCTTCTTTGCACCCTCGTGCCCAAACAGGTTAACCGAACTCAACAAAAATTTGTGCCAGACTTTATTTTCGACTGCGAAACCACCCTGTAAAATTGGACACAATTCGGAAACACAAAATTTTTTGGAAGCCCGCCAGGACGAAATGGGTTAATTTATTCCAACCAAATTTATACAACTAATTCCGGTTGCTAAGACGAACATTTGTGCCAAATTTGTAGTCAATCGGTCAAGCCGTTTTGACTCGACATCCAAAAAACAAAAAAGCTTAAAACAGCTCTGGAGCCGCAACCTGTTAACTAATAAAAATGTGACATAGCCTATGTCACCCCCCGGGCTCCCAGAATTATTCCTTTAAAATTTTGTGACAATCGGACCAGTGGTTTTCACGTGAATCCTGTACAAACAAATAAACAAACAAACTAACAAATTTTCTTCTTTATATATTAGACTAGCAGATTTACCCGGCGTTGCCCGTGAGTTTGCAAATTGTAAAAAAGCAAGTTTCGGCCAATTTTTGGAAGGGTTGAAAAGCTTTGGTTGAAAAGAAAGCGTCAAAAAAAATATTTGTTATAGAGTTTTTGCTGACTGACGCCTGATTGACAATTGCGGAATATTGCTTGTTTAAAGTCTCAAAAACTGGAGTTTTGAGTTCCATTAACTCATTGCGGCACAGCAGCTTTCTACAGATTTTTTCGTTATTTTACTCTTAAGCAGAAACGGCTTGACCAATTGCCTTTAAATTTTGTATGCGTACATGTATATACTTATCTTTCCTACGATTATTCAAAACAAAAAATTTTGTAACTAAATTAGGTCCAATTTTTGAGAGTAGGTGAAACTTCTTTGACTTAGTGAAATGTTTAATAAAATCTTTTATGGAGTTCTTTTAACCGAATCCGAAACATAAACTTTAAAAAACAGTCTGCAAAATAGTTTGAACGATTATCTCTAATTTTTTATACGTGGTGCTTTCTGACAATTTGGTGCTCCTTGACGATAGAGTTGAGGATGGGCTCCCGGCGAATAATGTTAACTCAATTAAAAATTTTTTTTATTGTTAATTGATAACTACGAAAAGTTTCAAGTGAAATTTAATAAATTTGTTGAAAAATTCCCAGAATAATTCTAAAAAAAGCGTTTTAAAAAAATTTTTTTTTATTTACATTTTAAAATTAACATGTACACCATATGTAATTTTTGTGTTAACTTTTTTCAATAACATCAACTTAAATTAAAACTCCATTGGTGCAACTCCTCCGCGGGGCAACATGCGCCGAGTAATAGGTAGTTTACATATAAGTATTATTATACCCGTTTGACTATAGGTCAAAAGGGTACACTAAATTTGCCATTATGTCATTATACTATGTCAATAGTAGTTTTCTTGAAATGCCAACGTTTGAATAAAATATAGTCGATGGTTTAGAAAAGGTTTAAAAATTTGCTTTTCAACTTATATTTTGTTTAGTACTCACCTGAAAGTTGTAATACGATCTTCCTCGTTTTTTTATGATTTGATGAGAGAAATGTAGGCTTATTTTTTGGAAAAACTGTTTTAAAATACTATGTTTTTAAGCATTATATATAAGAAATTGAATTTTTTGATTTTTAGATTTCATTTGAAGAAAACTGAAAATTTCATTGAATCTTTGTTCAAAACGCACAAACAGGTCAAAACCAAATTAACCATGTGGGTTTTAATTAAAATGTTGGTACAAAATTTTTAACAAAATACTTTTAATCGTATAAGAAAATAAAATTTATAGAAAACTTCATGGCGTCGTCGTGGAAAACGGGTTAATCGAACTTAACTAAAACTTTTTGCAGCCTCTCTTTAGACTGCAAAATCAACCTGTAAAATTGGACACAAATCGAAAACACAAAACTTTTTGAAAGTCCGCCAGGCCGAAACGGGTTAAATTATTCCAACCAAATTTATAAAACTAATTGCGGTTGCTAAGAGGAACATTTGAGCAAAATTTCAAGTCAATTTGTCAAACAGTTTTGACTCGACATCAAAAACATTGAAAAAGCTTCTTTGCGCCCTCGTGCCACAACGGGTTAACCGAACTCAACAAAAATTTGTGCCAGACTCTATTTTCGACTGCGAAACCACCTTGTAAAATTAGACACAAATCGGAAACACAAAATTTTTTGGAAGCCCGCCAGGCCGAAATGGGTTAATTTATTCGAACCAAATTTATACAACTTATTCTGGTTTCTAAGATGAACAGTTGTGCAAAATTTCAAGTCAATCGGTCAAGCCGTTTTGACTCGACATCCAAAAAACGAAAAACTTTAAACAGCTCTGGAGCCGCAACCTGTTGACTTATAAAAATGTGTCATAGATTATGTCACCCCCGGGCTCCCAGAATTATACCTTTAAAATTTTGTGACAATCGGACCAGTGGTTTTCACGTGAATCCTGGACAAACAGACAAACAAACAAACAAATTTTCTTCTTTATATATTAGACTAGCAGATTTACCCGGCGTTGCCCGGAAGCTTGCAAATTGTAAAAACGCAAGTTTTAGCCAATTTTTTGAAATACTACTTTGCTTATAAATGAAGCCACAAAAAAATATTTGTGGAGTTCCGTTAACCCATCGTGGCCCAACAGCTTTTTATAGGTTTTTTCGTTGCTTTGTTATATATTAGAAATGATTTAACCGATTAACTTCAAATTTTCTATATGTGCTCTTCTTTGAAAATGAAGTTCAATTTACTAACAGACTTGGAAGTTGTTAACCCCTGCCGACCCGACGATTGTTCAAAAAAAAATTTGTAAGTAAATTACGTCCAATTTCTGAAAGTAGGTACAACTTCTTTGAATTAGGGGAATGCTTAAAAAAATGTTTTGTCGAGTTCTTTTAACCGATTGCGAAACAAAAACTTTAAAAAACAGTGTGAACGATTATCTCTTATTTTTCTATACATGGTGCTTCTTGACAATTTGGTGCTCCTTGACGATAGAGTTGAGGATGTTAGGTTTCCGGCGAATCATGTTAACTGAATTAAAATGACTATTGGTCAAATGGGGATACTAAGTTTGCCATTATGTCCTTATACTATGTCAATAGTAATTTTCTTAAATATCCAACGTTTGAATAAAATATAGTCGATGGTTTAGAAAAGGTTTAAAAATTTGCTTTTCAACTTATATTTTGTTTAGTACTCACCTGAAAGTTGTAATACGCTCTTCATCGTTTTTTTATGATTTGATGAGAGAAATGTAGGCTTATTTTTTGGAAAAACTGTTTTAAAATATTATGTTCTTAAGCATTATATATAAGAAATTGAATTTTTTGATTTTTAGATTTCATTTGAAGAAAACTGAAAATTTCATTGAATCTTTGTTCAAAACGCACAAACAGGTCAAAACCAAATTAACCATGTGGGTTTTAATTAAAATGTTGGTACAAAATTTTCAATAAAATACTTTTAATCGTATAAGAAAATAAAATTTATAGAAAACTTCATGGCGTCGTCGTGGAAAACGGGTTAATCGAACTTAACTAAAACTTTTTGCTGCCCCTCTTTAGACTACAAAATCAACCTGTAAAATTGGACACAAATCGAAAACACAAAATTTTTTGAAAGTCCGCCAGGCCAAAATGGGTTAAATTATTCCAACCAAATTTATACAACCAATTGCGGTTGCTAAGAGGAACATTTGTGCAAAATTTCAAGTCAATTTGTCAAACGGTTTTGACTCGACATCAAAAACATTAAAAAAAGCTTCTTTGCGCCCTCGTGCCCAAACGGGTTAACCGAACTCAACAAAAATTTGTGCCAGACTCTCTTTTCGACTGCGAAACCACCCTGTAAAATTGGACACAAATCGCAAACACAAAATTTTTTGAAAGCCCGCCAGGCCGAAATGGTTTAATATATTCCAAGCAACTGTATAAAACTAATTCCGTTTGCTAAGAGGAAGATTTGTGCAAAATTTCAAGTTAATCGGTCAAACTTTTTCGGCTCAACATCAAAAACATTGAAAAAGCTTCATTGCGCCCTCGTGCCCAAACGGGTTAACCGAACCCAACAAAAATTTGTGCCAGCCTTTCTTTTCGACTGCAAAACCACCCTGTAAAATTGGACACAAATCGGAAACACAAAATTTTTTGGAAGCCCGCCGGGCCGAAAGGGGTTAGTTTATTTCAACCAACTTTATACCATTAATTCCGTTTAATAAGAAGAACATTCGTGCAAAATTTCAAGTTAATCGGTCAAACCGTTTCGACTCAACATCAAAAAAACGAAAAAATGGCTCTGGAGCCGCAACCTGTTGACTTATAAAAATGCGACATAGCCTATGTCACCCCCCGGACTCCCAAAATTATTCCTCTAAAATTTGGTGTCAATCGGAACAGTGGTTTTCACGTGAATCCTGGACAAACAAACGAACAAACAAACAAACAAATTTTCTTCTTTAACAAATTATAAAGAAAAAAAATTAAAAACAAAAGTACTTATCTTGGCACCATTTGAAGTGCAGCCTTTTAAGTCCAATAATTAAGAAAAAACAATGTATACACAACAAAACACCATTACAACAAAATAAAAAATTAAAATATTTTTAAAATAAAATAAAAACTAAATGTTAAGTAAAATATTAATTAAATAAGTAATTTAATTAAAATAATTTAGAAAAAACAATTTAGGTATACACAAGAAAACACCATCACAACAAAATAAAAAATTAAAATATTTTTAAAATAAAATACAAATTAAATGTTTAGTAAAATAGCAGCAAATTAAATAAGTAATTTAATTAAAATAATTGAGAAAAAACAATTTATTCACAACAAAACACCATCACAACAAAATAAAAAATTAAAATATTTTTAAAGTAAAATAAAAATTAAATGTTAAGTGAAATATTAGCAAATTAAATAAGTAATTTAATTAAAATAAAAACACAATCACAACAAAATACCATCACAACAAAATAAAAACTTAAAATATTTTTAAAATATAACAAAAACGAGGAAGATTATAGTTTCCTTGTCAACTTTTATATACCCGTGCGCACACTATTATGTATTAAATAAATAATAATTTCATATATTGCAATTGAACTGTTTGACAGAAAATTCAAAATATTTGCTTTTTTATATTTAATTACAAAAAAAATTGATAAAAAAAAAATGAATTAAAAAAAAAAGATGAATTTAAAAAAAAAATATGCTCTGAACGAGATTCGAACCCACGCTTTTCAATTAAAAGGTCGACGTCCTAACCACTAAGCCATCGATTTTTTGTTCTTCTCAATTTTTTTTAAAATTATTATTGTTATGGTATCAATTGTTTGTTTTTGAATAACTGTTTTGAATTTTTTTCAAAATGTATTAAAAAAAATGAACAATTTATAAATGAGAGTTTTAAGATGAATTTAAAAAAAAAAAAAATTTTGCCCCAGCCTGAATTCGATCCGAAATGTTTTGACTACTAGTCACATGTCCTAACCACTTCACCATAGACCAATTAATAATTTACCTACACAACGAGTTTTAATTTATCTTAATTTTATTTTTTAAATAATTGTAGTTGCTATGGTATCAATTGTTTGTTTTTAATAACAGTTTTGAATTTTTTTATAAAAATATTTAAAAAAATTAATAATTTTTAATATAAATGAGAGTTTTCTGTCAAATTTTCTATAAAATAAAATTTTTCATACATAAAATAAATACATATATTTTATTAAAAAGACAATAGAAGAAAATAGATAACAAAAAATGAATGTAAAAAAAAAAACAAATTTTTCCCTAGCCTGGATTCGAACCGAGACATTTTGGCTGCAATTCTCATGTCCTAACCACTACACCATAAATCTTTTAATAACTTAACTACATTTTGTTTGTTTTTATATTTGGTTTCTATTTAGTTATTAATTTTGAAAATATTCATATAATTTCGAAAAATTTGTATGGCAGCTACCCGAAGCCTTTGTCCGATTTTAATCAAAAACAATAGGGAACCTACAAATTGTCTAAAAATTACTTTGTGAAAGTTTCAGAACTCTAGCTCTTATAGTTTTTGAATTATCGTGCTGACGGGCGGACGGACACACATAGCTAGATCGATTCACTTAGCTAGATCGATTCACTTTTCGATGCTGATTCGATACGTACCCTTGACTCTATATCTTGCTCGTCTATTTCAAACGGATGCGTTACAAACGGAGGAGTAATTTTAATATACCCGATGTTCATATATGTATGCACGAGTATAATTAAATGTTAAGTGAAATATAATAAGTAATTTAATTAAAATAATTAACCCAGTGAAAATTGATATAAAAGTTTTTGCAACTATAATAAATATATTTACATTTATATAGAGAAAAAATACAAATATTTTGTATATTACTGTATTATTAGACTAATTTATAGTTTTACTTATAATTCTAGCAACCTTTTTAATAAAACCGGATCATTTTTTAATAAAGATTTCAATTTCAAAGGTAACCTACTTATATTACTACATTTCTTTAATTTCTCAGGAATTCAGTTGTAAATTTTTATTGAAAACAAAAATTACTGTTTTTAGCTAATTCAGTTCGAGTTTTTTCATGACATAACTTTGCCATATTTCTTGTGTTTTAGTTGTGAATATTCCTTCTCATTCCATTATTCTATTTTATGACTAATTTTTGCTTTTTCTAAAATTATTAATGCAGATGCCCGAAGGATTGACATAATTTGATGGTTTTTATGTTGAAAAAAACCATTAATGCTTTCACAAGTTTTTTATCACAAAATTTAATAATTGAAATTTCGCAAAATTAAAATTAATTTAAACTAGTATCGCCCTGTGTTCGAAATTCGAGCTATTTTTGCTTTTAAGTTAACATATAAAATTCGTTTTGTGTAAATTATATTAGACTATACATAATAAAAGTTATGCCAACAGTGTTGTCAACAATTCTTGCGCTTGAAATTTGCTTAAAAAAAATTTATAATTTTTTTTAATTATTAAAACGTTATTAAGTACCGATTTTTGAGTTTTATTTCTATAGCTTAAGCCGCTTTAAAGAGAGGATAAATTGGTACAGTTAAATTAAATTAAAATTCTAAATACATATAAATATTATTCTAATAAATACATAATTCTAAACATATACATATATTTATTGAAGTCAAGAACCCAAAATTCGAGTTAATGCTGTCCTTCATATAGCAAACTGTACTTTTTTCTAAACATTTTAGTACGATATGAACAATGTTGTACGTATTCTGTATCCTAATTAAAAAACTCTATGAATACATAATATGTGCAACAAAATTTAACAAATCATAATTCATAAGTTTAGTATTTAGTATTATATTATATTGAAGCTGCCAGAAGTACAAAAAATAGTCAAGTTGACCGAAGTCTTTTTTTAAATCTCAATCTTAAGATTTATAGCAAAAAAAAAAGTTTTTCAATAAATCACAGAATAAATTTTTCCTACTCTTTTTTCATTTTTAAATTTAATTTTTACTATTTTTTAAATTTAATATGCCTACTTAAAGTTCTGAAAACATGCGAAAAATGATTCTGAATTCCTTAGTTTCCTTTATACCTTTTTGTCTAGTTTATTTATTTAATATTTCCTAAGTTTTTTATTGACAAAAATATATTTCTATACATGGTCATGAGTCATGACTCATAAGTTTCTTAAAACAAATAAATATTATAGCTTTTATTCCTTTATGAGGAGTAAACTCTTTTCTACTCTCAACTATTGTCAGCTACTTCATCCCATTTAAAAGAGTATTTGACAGAGTAGATAAATAATTTCCGGCAGATGGCTTTAATTAAAATTCTCTTGAATAGGTTATGTTAAATCATATTTTTTATTTGATAACCAATAAGCACTTACTCCCTTCCATTTTAAAAAATTCTTTATATTTATATCAGCAATAAGCCTTAATTTTTTCACTTTATTAATATTTAAATACTATTAAATATAATTAACTTCTCAAATGACAGGTAGTTTTAAGATGTCAAATATATATATGACGATTAATCTAACAATTATGTACTCCTGAAACAAAAATTAGCGTTCCATTTACAAACTACGCCTATCTAATCTTCATTGACACTTTTTGATGTATAAAATTTGTTCGTTTTGTCAAAGTAAAACTAAAAATAGTTTTTTTTATTATAAAAAAAACATTATTCGATGTTGAAAGTGTGAAATAAACTTTTCAATTATTAGAATGAAATCAAAACATACGACGTACAATTTTTATACGGCAGTACGTCAATACGTCTGTCTACATATCCATTATCGGTAAATCGATACGCGCGTACAATTTTTAATTTATCAAAAATATTTATTTGAATGTTTTAATTTAGTACCTACAAAAAATATTTTTAATTTCATATTATACGTATTTTGAATATAAGATATTTTTTAATAAAAATTATTGTAAAAAAATATTATTTTTTAAAATATAATATTAGAAATATAAGAAAAACCAATAATAATATTTTTATACATTTTGTCAATATTTGTAAATTTTAAAAATCCGAGATACAGTACATTGCGTTACGCGTATTTACGCTGCTCTAATGTAAAATTATGTACCTATTTTTTGACAGAAATTATACGCTGTACGCTTTTATTTAGATTGGGACCTAAGAAACAAATAACTTTTTTTGAGAAAGATAATTTTTTTAGTTTTGCAAACATATTGCCCAACTGTAGGTATTTTCAATTTATTTGAATATTTGTATGTTTTAAACTAAATAATTAAAAAAAAAATGTTATTTTAAAATATTTTATTTTTAAAATTTAATCGCAGCAGCATAAGAAAAACAATTACAATATGTATTTTTATACACTTTGTCAATTTTTAAATTTTAAAACTCTGAGGTACAGTACGTCGCGTATGCTTTCATGTAAATTTTTTTACATAACTAATTATTTCAAAATTTTTTGACAAAAACTGAATGCCGTACATGCTGATTTTGGCTAATCACTAAAAAACAAATCATTTTTCTTAAGAAATATTATTTTTTTTTTTTCAGTTTCTGCATATTTCAGAAGTCGGTTTTTAATTTTACAAAAAACTTAACAAAAAGCAACAACAATTTACGATTTACAAAAAATTTTTTTTTTAGTACCTACTGTATTATAATAAATTGCAAACAAAAACAAAATACAGTACTTTTTGGTTATAACGACCATGATGAGACGGAAAATATTCGTTGTAATAAACGAATGTCGTTTTAAAAGAATGCTGTGAATTGTGAAAAATTAGTATGAGACTTGGACATTGTAGAATGTGCTGATTCTAGAGTAGACACTTCGAACTCATTTGCTAAAATTTATTTGAATGTTTTAATTTAGAACAAAAAATTTTATTAATTTCATATAATAGGTATATTTTGAATTTTTTTCAATATAAGATATTTTTTAAAACATAATCTTAGAAATATAAGAAAAACCAAAAACCATTTGTCAATTTGTAAATTTTAAAAATTCGATTACAGTACATCGCGTCACACGTATTTTGGTTGCTCTCATGAAAATTCATGTACCTATTTATTTGTAAATTTTTTGACAGAAATTATACGTCAACTTTTATTTAAATTTAAGATTATTTTTTAGTTTTTTTTTGCGAACATATAAAAGGTATTTTCAATTATTTTGAATGTATGTTTTTTTAAAAAAAAAATATTATTTTAAAATATTTTATTTTGAAATCTAAATCGTAGCAACAACAGAAAAAACAATTACAATATTTTTATACGCTTTGTCAAATTTTAAAATTTTAAATTCCGAAGTACAGTACACAACATACCTACTTATTTCAAATTTTTTTGACAGAAACTGCATGCCGTACGCGTTTATTCTGGTTGATCTGTAAAGAACACATAATTTTTCTTAAGAAATGTTATTTTTTGTTTCTGCAAAGATACTATAGGTATTTCAATTATTTTGAATATATGTAAAGTATTTTTTAAAAAAATATAGCTATTTTTGAAAACAATATTATTTTAAATATTTTATTTTTCGAACAATAACAACATAAGAAAAAACAATAACTTTTTTATATGCTTTGTCAATGTTAAATTTTAAAAATTCGAGGTACAGTAAGTTATTCTCATGTAATATCATGTACTTAACTACTAATTTAAAACACTATTAGCGTTGATTTTGGTTAGGCCCAAAAGAACAAATTATTTAAATTGTAAATTATTTTTTTAAGAAAGATTTTTCGTTTTAATTTTTTGCAAACATATTTCAATTATTTTGAAAACCTATATGTTTTAAAAAAAATTATTTTAAAAAAATATTATTTTAAAATATTTTATTTTTAAAATTTAATCGTAGCAACATAAGAAAAAACAATTACAAAATTTTTATACGCTTTGTCAATTTTTAAATTTTAAAACTCCGAGGTACAGTACGTCGCGTATGCTTTCATGTAAATTTATTTACATAACAACTTATTTCAAAATTTTTTGACAGAAACTGAATGCCGTACATGCTGATTTTGGCTAATCACTAAAAAACAAATCATTTTTCTTAAGAAATATTATTTTTTTTTTCAGTTTCTGCATATTTCAGAAGTCGGTTTTTAATTTTACAAAAAACTTAACAAAAAGCAACAACAATTTACGATTTACAAAAAATTTTTTTTGTAAAAATAAATAAAAAAATACTAAATTAATCACCAAGCAACATAATTAGATATAAATATTTTAAATAAAAGAATTATCAATGTAATAAAAAACTTTCATTTTTAGGTAAAATTTAATTCTTTATCAAAAAGTGTAAAGTTTATTATAATTAAAATTGCACCGAATTCGCTATAAATGAAAACTACTGTATAAACCAAATGTATTGCTTTCATTCAACTCATTTTTTTCGTTCACTTTTTAAGATAAAGAAAAAACAAAAACAAAAAAAAAATTTAAATCTCCTTGTTCATTGAACATTTGAACTAAACAAAAAAAAGAAAGACATAAGTCGGCGCATATGTATAATAGTTTGATTGAGCTGCGAGTTACAACCGAAAATGAATTACTTTTACCCAGAAAGTCGGCGCATAATATTAGAGTCATAAGCCTTAACTTTTAACAGCGTGACCGTTGAATTCAAATTTACGTTAAATTCAAGACGGGTTTTCACCTGAAAAAACGCAATATTCTAAAAAAAAAATATCATTGTCCTATGAAAACAATAAAAACCTTTCTTTTGGGTGTTATTTCATTAAAATTGGTCTTATAGTTTATTCGGAAAAAGGATGTTTATATTTGTATGGGAAAAAATAAGCCGATTAAATATTATGATTTTTAGTATATGTACCTATTAGAAGATCTTATAAAAAAAAAAACCAAAAAATGTATTTTTAAAATGGAAATTTAGAACTTTCCATATAATTTATTTAAATAATAAAATTAATTTTACATACATGCAGCAAGTACCTTTTAACGAAACTTAATTATCGTACACAATGTCTTAACTATATATTACCTATAGTAATAATTCAATAAAATTAATGATAAAATAAAAATTAAAAAAAAAAAATTTAATCGTTTATTAAAATAATATTTTCTTTTTATTTTTTAAATTATAATACATAACTAGCAGGATCCTTGTGCAATTGTACAGGTTTTTTTTTTATATGAAAGTTTTTTAACTTTTTTAGCATAAGATCGACAGATATGTATTTAAATTACGTTTTATATATTGCTAAAAAAAAAAGAATTTAGGTTTTTAAAAATTGATTTTCGAACGCGTTACCAATTTGATTAGTGAGAAATTAAAAACTTATCTTCTTATTACTTCAAACTTTTTCTGAATATCATCCCTGCTTTCCTATTACAATTGTAACCAAAATAAAAACTCAAATTCATATTAATTTTTGTTTTATATTTGCCTTTATATCCTATTTCAAATACATATCTGTTGCTGTTCTATAAATACAATTGATGATCGAATTAAATTGTATGAAAATGAATTGTGATGTGAAAAAGCTAAGTCTCACTAAAATAGTGTTAGTAGTTTGATTGGTTATCGTTTTTAAAAAATTAAACATTGCAATTAAGCTATTGTACTTTATTAAAAATAATAAAAAAATTAATACATGTATATCAATTTCAAAATATTTCAATTTATGACTCTTCTTTTTGTAATATTTGAAATAAACAACGAAAAACACCACACCACTGATAAAATGTCTTTTTTAAGTTTTACTTTTTATAACCGTATGACTATATAGTCCAAGAGTATAATAAATTTGCCATTTCGTTTGTGACGCAGAGAAGGAGGGTGGGTAGATATAGACTCAAGTGTATGGATCTGATCAGAATCGAAAAATAAATCGATTTAGCTATGTATGTCCGTCCGTCCGTCCGTCATCACGATAACTCAAAAAGTAAAGGAGCTAGGATTATGAAATTTTCACAAATTCGTTTTTATGCAAAAACCGGAAGCGCTATTTAAATCCAGCCATTTTGCTCCACGGGTTCGAGTACCTGCCATACAACTTCTAAATTTATATGAGCATTACTCTATACCTGTGGAAGCTGCGTGTTTGAAATTTTGCCAAAAATGGTTTAGTATAATGGCCAAAGTTACTGCACAATTTGGTTGGTCTACTGCAGAGGGTTCGAGTAGCTGCCATAAAACTCTTTCTTTTATATGAGCTTTACACTACACCTGATGAAGCTGGGTGTCTGAAATTTTGCAAAATATAGTTTAGTGTAATGGCCAAAGTTACTGCAAAATTTAGGTTGTCTACTGCTGAGGGTTCGAGTAGCTGCCATACAACTCCTTATTTTATATGAGGATTAAACTACACCAAATGAAGCTGGGTGTCTGAAATTTTGCCAAAAATAGTTTAGTGTAATGGCCAAAGTTACTGCAGAATTTGGTTGGTCTACTGCAAAGGGTTCGAGTAGCTGCTATACAACTCCTTCTTTTATATGAGCATTACTCTACACCTAATAAAGCTGAATGTTTGCAATTTTGCCAAAAGTAATTAACCGGATGATATAATGTTTACATTACGGTCATACGGGTATCCCAGAGTTGACACAGTCTACTCTACTACAATCTTCCTCGTTTTTTTCATAAATCCTACTCCGATAATATTATCTTTGTTGTGTACACTTTTTTATACCCTACACCTACAGAATAGATAAAAGGGTATATTAACTTTGGTATGGTGTTTGTAACCACCTAAAGGAAGCAAGCTAGATCTGGAAAAGTGATCAGCGTTTGATATATTTGTGATCAGCGTTGAGTCAATATAGCCATGTCCGTCCGTCCGTCCGCCTGTAGGCACGATAACTCAAAAAATAATGGAGCTATCTTGATGAAATTTTAACTGTAGGTTACTAGGACTGGAAGTACGGCGCGGATTGCATATGGGCGAAATCGGCCGATGGGTTCGGAATCTGGACCTTTTAATCGATCGAAGGGCTAACGAACATATACAAAAAATCACGATAACTCAACAACTAATGACGCTATCTTCATCAAATTTGTACTGTCGGTTACTAGTAATGAAACTACTCCTGGGACTGCGTAAGTTCGGGATTGGACCATGGGTTCGGAACCTATAATTTTTTGATCAAATTTAGGCCAAATGAAAATAGACAAATTTGGTGTCAGGGTGTCCTTTCCTATTTCCTTAGTGTCTTTGAAATTTGGGCCCAATTGGAGTAGTGGGTCGGGGACCAGCCACACATTTCCGAAGACCTTAAACAATATCTTTAAAATTAATAAAGATAGCAACTTGAAAAAATGTACAAGCTTCAAATTTGGTACAAGGGTGTTCTTTACTATTTCTTGCGTGTCCCCCTAATTTGGGATCAATTGGAGTGGTGGTTCAGTACCACTTTTAGATCTCCCAAGTCTTAAAAGCTTATAATCGCAATTACTAAAAATAGTAACTAAAAATTAAGATAGAACGTTCAAATTGTGTATCAGGATATCGCTTTCGATTCCCTTAGTCTCCATGAAATTGAGCCCAATTGGAATAGTGGGTGGGGACCAGCCACTCAGTTCCGAGGACCTTAAAGCATATTTTCGAAATTAATAAAGATGGTAACTTGAAACAAATGTGGAAGCTTCAAATTTGGCACATGGGTGATTTTTATTATTTCCTGCGTGTACCTCTAATTTTGGATCAATTGGAGTGGTGGTTTAGTACCTCTCTTAGACCCCCGAATGTGTAAAAGCTTATCATCGAAATTAATAAAACTAGTAACTTAAAATTAAGATAGAACGTTTCAATTGTGTACAACGTTAACTAGTATTGAAAGTAAAACGTGGACAGCATATGGGCAAAATTGTACCATGGTTTCGGGTTCTGGAACCCTTGAAAAGTTCAAGGGCTAACAAACATCTATCTTAAAAACACCAAAAAAACTAACAAAACAAGTAAAGCAACAGTCAGTCGGTGCAACCGACTTAGAAATACCCTACACCTATTTGGTTCAAATTTAAGGACATATCCATAAGTCATTTTAACACCATAAAAGCTGTTATTAATTTGATCGTAAGACATAGCTAACCAAATCAACTTTATAATACTAAAAACATTTTCTAATTACACTATCTATTAAAAGATACTACAAATTCTTAGTAATTTATCTATTTAAAAATATTAAAAAACAAACAAACTTGAAATAAATGAAAAGGTATTTATTCCAATTCAATTACAAAATGAAAAAATTCTAATTATTAAATTTTGTGATAAAAAGATAATCGAAGCATAATATATTTAATAATCCAAATTTTTTAAAATTGAAATTATTTTAAATGGTTAGTTTATATACCTAATAGAAAAGCTTATAAACGCAAAATATGCAATAAATGTATTTCTAAAATACAATTACAAATTTAGACCTTTTCATATAATTCATTTAAATATACAAATAAATTTAAAAAAAATGCAGGAAGTACCTTTGAACATAGCTGAACCACTACAATTAAGTCTAGATTTCGGAGACACATAGGACATAGGAAATATATTCCTTGGCTTCGATATTAAACTCGACCACAACCAATTCCCATGGTACTTTCATTACTAGTAACCCAGCGTTAAATTTCATCAAAATACTGGCATTATTTTTTGAGTTATGGTGTTTTTAAGATATATGTTTGTTAGTCCTTGAACTTTTCAAGGGTTCCAGAACCCGAAATTATGGTACGATTTCGCCCATATGCAGTCCCGTCATACTTTCAATACTAGTTAACCCTTGTACACAATTGGAACGTTCTATCTTAATTTTAAGTTACTAGTTTTATTAATTTCGATGATAAGCTTTTACACATTGGGGGGTCTAAGATAGGTTGTGAACCACCACTCCAATTGATCCCAAATTAGGGGAACACACAAGAGATAGTAAAGAACACCCTTGTGGCAAATTGGAAGCTTCCACATTTTTCCAAGCTGTTATCTTTATTAATTTTAAAGATATGCTTTAAGGTCTTCGGAAATGTGTGGCTGGTCCCCGACCCACTACTCCAATGGGACCCGAATTCACAAGACACTAAGGAAATAGGAAGGGACACCCTGATACTAAATTTGGAGGTTCTATCTTCATTTGTTTCGGAATTATGCTCGTTTGGCCTAAATTCGATCAAAAAGTTCCAGGTTCCGAACCCATGGTCCAATCCCGACCTTACGCAATTCCCGAAGTAGTTTCATTACTAGTAACCTACAGCACAAATTTGATAAAGATAGCGTCATTAGTTGTTGAGTTATCGTGATTTTTTATATTT